>PRKT01001457.1:38053-77704 GCA_003671525.1 Saccostrea glomerata
ATGAGAGATTTCGTGTTTTTCGTGACTCTAGTTGCGTCGCATACCGTGTTTTGGAAGGAATATTTTAAAAGAATTTCATTGACTACATGTGTGATTTGGAGATTTAGAAAATTTACATTTAGGTCACCTATGACTAAAATTCTATCGGATATATCAACAGCTTTTTCAAGAGACCATTCGATTTTTTTCCAAAAAGAATTATCGGAGTTAGGAGGTCGATACACACAACAGAGCAGGATATTGCAGGTAGGATCGCTTATTTCTACCCATATTACATTCTAGGTTCAAAGGTTCAAGATCAGGGCGTCTATTCGTGCGCAAAGAGTCAGATGCATATATATTTACACCGCCCCCATGTGAGTTTCTATCTTTACGAAAAATTGAGCTGAATCCGTCAATAGGAATGTCTTCGTTTAAAATGTTAGCATCAAGATGGGTTTCTGTGAAACATAAAATATCGTAATCTGACACAATACTAAGAAACTTATCAAACTTGTTTCTAATACTTCTTACATTTAAATGAAAAATGTCCAGTGTGGATGGGTACTTTGAGATGGTCCCGGATTTGTCTCTATGTCGCCTGACAACAATAAAAGAAAATACATAATTTGAAACACATAATTGAAAAAAATATTTTCTTGTGCCCGTTTTGACAGTAAACGTTTGGTATTTTGTAAAATGTACTTAAGACACTCAATAAAAAAATAAACAAAATCATGAAATCGTAGAACATAGAATAGCAGTGATTTTGATGTACATCTACATTTACAATAGAAAAGTCCAATTGCGGCTCGATATTGTTCTATTGTATTAGCCATTATCAAAACATAAAGAGAAGTGTTGAGCAATATTTGAACCAGCCGCAAGGAGACATATAATAAGAAAACATGCAATTTTATTTGTATGACCTTTGGTTAAAAATAAAAACGAAAAAACATTGAAAAAAAGTTTAGGTAAAAAGAAATCAAAAAACAAAAAGGAACAGAACAAGTCACTAGGCAAAACAAAAAGCCTATTGACAGCTACTCGGTCCATCGTTGAAAAACATATGTACACTGATACACATACTGCTAAATGTAAGAGCAGCATGATTTAGACGATTTGAAGGAAAAAATAAGGGGAACACTTTATAGAGTTACTGTAATATGCAGTGAAAGTTTACAAAATCATTATTTTATATGCTATTCTTTGAACAGATAGAAAATTATATTGATCATCGTAATGAAAATCAAGATGTTTGGGGAAGTCACTATGCACCTGGTGGCAATAAAGTTTGAAAAAGCTATTTATAGCATATTGGTCACAGTCAAGGTCACAATGTTATTGATCTTGGTGTCATTTGAAAGATCTTTATTAGTGGAGTGTGCATAATAAATATGAAGTCTCTATCTCTTATAGTTCAAAATTTATGGCAGAGGATGAAAATGGCTATTTGAGCATAATTGGGTCACAGTAAAGGTCAAATTGTTATTGACCTTGGTGTATTTGAAAGAGCTTAAGTAGTGAAGGGCGCATACCAAATATGAGTTATCTATCTTTTATGGCTCAAAAGTTATGTCCAAGGTTCAAAAAATCTATTTTAAGCATATGGGTAACAGCCAAGGTCACAAGGTCATTGACCTTCACGTGTCTTTTGAAAAGCTTAATTAGTGAATTATGCATAATAAATAAAAAGTCTCTATCTTTCATGATTTTAAAGTTATGGTGAATATTCGAAAAAGCTATTTTTAGCATATAGGTCACAGTCAAGGTCACAAGGTCATTGATCTTAATGTCATTTGAAAGAAATTAATTAGTGGAGTATGCATTCCAAATAAAAAATCTTTATCTCTCATTGGTTATGGTGAATATTCGAAAAAGCTTTTTTGAGCATAATTGGGTCACAGTCAAGGTCACAAGGTCATTGACCTTAATGTCATTTGAAAGAAATTAATTAGTGGAGTATGCATTCCAAATATGTAATCTTTATCTCTCATTGGTTCAAAAGTTAAGGTGAAGGTTAAAGTTTACAAACAAACAGACGGGACAAAAACACTATGCGCCCCCGATCTATCGAGGCGGGTGCATGAAAAATGTTTATAAAACATTATTAATATGCCACTGTGAAAATGTCCAGCAACTCAATCTGCATTAATTTTCAAATAACATGCTTTAATTAATTTTTTCCTGCTGCTCTAGGATATTTAAACAATAAAATGCTTTCTTTGTTTGTTGTTACTGGAATTAACGGCAGCAGCTGTTGCAGAAAAAATACATAACCCGTGTAAACGGGTTATGTAATTTTTTTTCTGCAGTAGCTGCGACCTTTAATTCCAGTAATAACAAACAATTAAAGACATTTTATTGTTTATATTTATATCTTTTTAAATAATCATTTAAAGAAGGGTTAAAAAATTTAAATTATTGTATTAAGGATGCAAACGTCTTTATACGTTTCATTGATGGAACAGCCACTGATCAAGAAATCTGTACAGGCGACATGCCTAATGTAGTTCATGCAGTGATAAACGCAATGGGTTTTCTTAAGAAAAAAAGGAGAAAATATTCAGTGGATGTAAATATATAGACATACAAGTCTAGTATGCATGCATCACAAGCACTAGTTGAAACACATATAATTCTTCCAATTTTATCTCCATAGAATCATTCATCTCAAAAAGAATATACTGGTTTTGACTTACCAGGTCTGATGATATGGAAATGGAATAGACATTCCTATAATTCTGCTGAAATTCTTTTTTCTAGTCATTCCACATTATGCAGTCTTACTGCTCATCTTGTCTAATCCCACTGTACACAATTAACAACTGTAATTAACTTGATACAAGTCAGTAATGAAGCAAAACATGCTTGCCTTTGAATTCCCTCCACTTAATTTCAAAAGAGGAAGTAAATAACTGAGCATGCTCAACAAATGGCTCATGGGTAATCCTAGTTGTTGCAGCTTGCATTGATATTTCAATAACCCAAAAAGCTTGTTTCTGGTGACAAAAATGTGTTGCCGCAATGTTGCCGCAATTTGGCAGTAATATTGCAGCAATAATTTTACTTTGGTAAGGGTAGTGTCATACATTGAATGAGATACGAACGACAACTCTACATAGTGACGGCAAGCGGTAAATCTAGTCTTCCCGACGCCCGACGGTCCCGGATTTTTAGCATTTTCTTTTTCACCGGTGCACAAAATTTATTAAAACTTTTCATGAACATTTTCATGGTTTAAATGAATTCATTAATGCATAAAAACTTTAGGAAACATGCGTATTTATTACTAAATCAGCAGTATCACCTGCCAAAAGCGGTACACCATGTTCAACTCCCAGGAGTGCTTACTATACTTTGATATGTATTATAACGTCACGTAAAAAGGCGATAGAGATGACTGTAGGATTATAATGCACCTGATTATTAAAGGTGCTTAGACATATAATTGAAGTAAATATTTTCTCAAATGTTCTGTCACAACTTATCATTGAATTGTTTCAAGAGTGAAGAAGTCTTATTAGCCAAAGGCATAAGATTGATACGTCGCCGTTGTTTTATGAAGAACTAATTCTCTTTAATCACATCTGGGCGTCAATTTGTTTCCAAGAAATGCTTGAAAATCACCGTAGAACAATGTCGGCAGTTCTGATAAAAACTGATTTTGATGAAATTGTACATGTATTTTATAAAACCTGGTTAACAATAAAAAAAATTAAAGAAAATTATTTAAATTATCATCTTATTTAAAAATCTTTTTAGTCGGTGTTATCTAATTGGGCAGGTCGCGTTAGGGGAAACAAAGGTATTTTTTTTTATTTTGGTCTTGGCAAAAAAATCATATTTTGTTTTCAGATCATATAAAAAATGCCATGTTCGCAAGTATTTTAAAGCATAATGTTTAAAAGCATGTATTGGCCTTTCACTTCAATATCTTTAGAACCTCTAAGCATGATAATTTATAAACGTTTACATTAGGAGAGTGGGTGTTAATTATTTCACTAGAGTAAATTATGAAGATGTTGCACAAAACATCATGTATTCATTTTAAGTCAATTGTATGATACTCATCAGAGCAATCGAGAAAAGAACACATTTTATATAAGACATATATATTGTTTGTATCGAATTTTTATTTATTATTTCAGTACACGATGTCATTTATCTTCATGCTTATAGGTTCTATAGATATTGATTGCATTCGTCAGGCAAGCTTTTTGAAAAGCTGTTACTTGTCAGACCATATAGAGCTCAACGGATAATCTATCGGGGACCCGTTAGATTAATACGGTAGCATATTAATGTCATTTAATGTATCTTTTGTTAAAAGTTTGAATTTCACGCTTTACAAAGTGGTTTATTAATCTTTAAAGCTGGTTATTCTAACTTATGGATATCTGCTCTTCAGCCGGAAAGGACATAATTGATTAATGATCGAATTAAAAAGTATCAACATGAAACTTGAAATAAAAAACCTTTCACGAAACACTTTTTATTTTATGCAACTTGATATAATTCAAGGTTCTTTGCAGTTTAAAAATTCAACAATTGTAAACATTAAAACTGTGAAAACAAATGCAGTTTAAGAATGAAATATATGGAGATAATGAACAGTACTCAAGCTAACAAGGTCAATAAACAATACAAAATAGGAGGTGGGATCATGTGCCATAGAAGAGACTGTGAGTATCCCCTGCCGTACGTTCACATCCGTATTGTACTACCTGTCAAGAACAGGAAAGAACAATTCAGTGTGTATGTAATGACCTACCAATTAGTATGAAAAACGTTAGTCAGAATTTGATTTAATGATAAATTGTTTTAGCCGACAAGGTTACTGTATCGAACATAGAATAAGAATTTCTGAAATTTAACCTTCAATGCAAATTAAAATGATCTAAGAAATTTTGCAATTATACCACTACTTTTTAAACTGTGTATCTGATCAGCAACGATATTTTAAAAATATTGTAATTTAAGTGTGGCATGAAAATATAATTCACATACTTACAATGACTTATAGTCAAAAATTTGATCTTTGATTTAAGATTTAAGAAGTGATGTTGAGTGATGAACTATCTTTTTCTAAAAACTGAATATTTAATGATCTTAAAAAAAGATAACTAAAACTTTTCTTGTTTATGTGTTGAAATAAATAATGAAATAGGACAACAATTGACCATTTGCCAGTGATTTTGCAACATACTGGTTTCAATGAAATAAAGAGAAAAAATAAAATTATTTTCATTTTCACTTTTGACACATATCTTTCTGTTTCAAGAGCCCTCGTATTATATATCTCGTTGTTCATCCTATGTACATCCTATGTACATAATGTAATTTCAGAGTACTCGGGCAGTGGAAATGAAAATTAAAGTTATATAACCAACTTAAAAAAATAATCTGGCACTACTACGCTTCCATATTTCCAGATAAACCAGCGCAATTTAAGGGATCAATGTGGTTCTTTATCTGGCGTACTTTCATTTTCGATGAATGTACATGAAAACATTAATTTCAAAGGAGCTCAAGTCATAAAAATGGGTAAGACAATTGTTAAATTATGATTAAAAACATTAATTAAACAAACGACAGCTATAGATCTCCTCATAAAAATGATCCTTCAAGGGTTTATGTACTGCTTAGTTATGAGAATCCAGAAGTGGTACATCTAAAGATGTCTAGGTAATTTCTGATTGACACATTCTTTGGAAAACAGATAAATTGATTAAAGCCAATGAAAATTGTTTACCTTAAGGAAATAAAATATATGGGGAGCTAACGAACGGTATTAAGTGCAATACAAAATAGAAGCAGAGCAAACACAGACCTCTAAAACATCAGAGGGATCAGATGCCATGGAGAAGTGAGCATCCTCTGCCGACCGGTCACACCCGCCGTCCGCTCTCCCGTCTGTCTGTCGGTCTGATTTTAATAATAAGGCTACACTAAGAAACATAATTTAGCATCTTACACATCGAAAGAAAAAAGAAGAAATTCAAAGAGTCAAGTATGTTAGTAAGAAAAATCGGCCTTTCTTTGAAAATTGAAAATAATTATACAAATATGACTTCAGGATGTACACTTCATAAATATATTAAAATTTTTCATCTATCTTTTATAGTTTAGTTGAAATGACCCTCTGAAGATGGGGGTGTATTTTATTGCATTTTACCGATTTGAGCACTGCACATGACGTCATTTTTACCATCAATTAAGAACATTTTGATAAAAAGTTTACTGTTTCAATGTATTTTATAAGTATTAGATTTGATAATTAACTGTTTAAATAACATTGTTTATTTACCTTAAAAATAATATTGCACAAAAAGAATGTTTTAAATAAAGAACAAATGACCTCCAATATCTCTATATATCTGAATATCATAATTGCAGCAATTGTAAAATAAATAAGTTTTAGACTGGACTTAAGTACAGTACTCTCGATCGATCGATCGATCGATCGATCGAGAGAGAGAGAGAGAGAGAGAGAGAGAGAGAGAGAGAGAGAGAGAATTGTTGATTAGTGGAAACATACGAAAAATATCCCGTGATTTTTTTCTGCATCCTTGATTAAATTGAAAATGAGTATCTCTTTAAACTTCTGCGGTCTTTTCTTCTGACATGCATGACCTGATACGTAGAAGGGGAGATTCAAATGTATTGGACTTTTAGAGTTTCAATTTCAAGTAGATAGACGGTCAGTTATTGCAGCCCGGTGGACCGGGCTGCTCTATTCATATAAGTTTAAGTGTTGGTATATAAGGATTGAGGTGGGAGAAGTTATTCAGAATTAAAGGTTTTCTAAATATTAAAAAGATTGTTAATCAGACTGTTCTTTCCCTTTCTAAATTACGTGATACACAATATAATTACTTCCATAACGTAAACCTGTAAAAATATATCAGTTTCTCATATTTAACACATAAAGTTGCTTATCATTTACTATCAAAAAAAAAAAAGACAGGTCCCTTTTTTTTTTAGAACATCGGATTTTACTTATTGCATAAATACGTACTTTACACAGTTCGTGTTTTATATTCTTAAAGTGAAATATATTTTTGAAAATAGGCGATGCATGTATTTGGTTTCAATTTATATTTTATGCAGCCATCATTTACTTGAGGAATTAATAAAGTTAAAAAGGGTATCGTTTTTGTTCGATTTTCATCCGACTATCGTCTCCATCATTTAAACGCATGCCTTTTTCACACATATCGAAACGCTTTGATGATCAAGACTCATTTCCATTGTTTACTTTATTTATTTCCCGGGCGACAATTGATGGTTACATCAATGTTTTCTTGTCTTGTCTTTTCTGCGATACTAACAGGGTAAGTGAACATTTGTCAAAACAAAAGAGTAACAAAATGTAAACTGAAAACATCTGAGGTAATAAAACGGGTCCCAAATACAATAGTCATACATTTACAATGAACCACAAACCGCAACTTTCTGTGCAGCATTTGTTTTCAAACATTTCGAATATTTTTTAACAGAATTATAATTTTAATACAAAATCTAATCTAACATAACTAAAATCGATAGGTAAGGACGCCAACTTACATATGTATTTAATCAAAACCCTAATTGAACGACATTAAGCAATATATCTACTGTATATAAAATGAAAAACTATTAGGTTGACTCATATGAAATATTTTTGACATGAGTTTGGTTTAGCTAGGACCTAGCTTAGTTCACTTTATGTTACGGTTTAAGACGTACTTAAGTAGTACTTAGACAGGTCCTAAGATTGTGCTTAAAACGTACTTACGACCCTACTTAAGTCAAAAACTTAGCAAGCTTTATTTTACTAGCCCCCAGGTCTTTTATAAAAAACACAGTAGGCATGACTGTTTACTGTGCTTTGCAGAGGCAAAGTTACAGAGGATGAACTCTTCATAGTAGTTCGTCCGGTAGGGCTTTGTATGGGGATGGTGTAGGATGGTCCCAATGATTTTGGGTGTTCCTTTTAATTTATCGCATGTGTTCCTGCATTTTCTGCATAAAACACCTCCATCCCTGCACTCAGTCATAAAGTTTCTTCTTAGAATATTTCTTGTGCTTTTATTCACAGGTCGTCTTTCATTAGGCTTTGTCCTTTTCTTGCAAAGTATGCAAGGATAAAATTTTGGTCCACAATCTGGCATTTTTCCTGAAAAAATCACATATGCATAATTATATTTACCATGTTTACTTTCAATAACTTTTCAAGCCATTAAGACATCAACCTTTTGATCTGAGGGAAGCTGTACACTAAGGAACAAATTACTTGCATTTATTTTCTTTTTCATAGAACAGAAAAAGCAGCATGTATAAGGGTGTGGGTCAAAAGGGGAGTCAAATACAAAACAAAACACAGCCTTTTTTTTGTTTTAGAAATTCATAATTTTTCCACCTGTTAAAAATTTTTTTTTAGTATACCGTGGGATATGTCATTTTCAAAGCGTGCATTAACAAGGTTGAGTCTAATTCGAGTGTGCATGACTTTTGCGCAGCTTTTTATTTTCATGCAGTCATAAGTGCGACAGTACACATTTCCAAAATGTTGTGATTTTAAAATTAACATTATCTGTAACGCCAACTGGTCTTAAAATATGTGAATTTACGTCACTTACGAAAAAAAAGCTGAAATGGTTCAATCGACGTCACTGTTTTCCGATTTTATAAACAATGCACGACGCTGAAGAATGACACATGACTCGCTAATATGTTCATAGACGTCCATGCATATTATACTAAAAACTGATGACAGAACATCAAAAACACATACTAGCAATCCAAATATTGCTATTTTTAAACCAAAAAAATATCTACGCCGATAATTCATCTGCACCGATATGTATTTATACCACAGTATGGCAGTTTTAGAGGTAAATATTCATTAAAAAAAATAAACTTTGTAATCAAGACCTAGATCAATCTAGATGGTAAACTTTTTTGAAATTTCACAATCTGGTGACTTTTTACAATAACTTTCATACACTTAACTAAAAAAGAAATCTCTTGGGGCAGAAAAACAAAAAATATGGAAAAATGTGAAAATTTGGCGCTATTCCTACAAATTCCCATAGGGTCCAATGGTAAAATTTGACCACTTTTGAGATTGCCCCCTAAGAATTTGGTTGGTAAACATTCGATTTTTTAATCTTAAAATAATAAATATAACAGTAAAAATTAACTGCCGAAAAATTATCAAAATCCCTAGGGTGAAAATAATTAGACAAGGCCTCAATAATAAAATCGAATTTCCGTGAAATTCTAGTGTATATGAAGTAGAAAGGTTTTCAAAAAACTAAAAATTAATACTGCGTACTGAAAAAAGAAATGTTACGAGTATAGTTCGAATTTCCTCGACAATATATTATATAGAGAATATACAGTATCTTTGACCCAAGCGCCCTTGGAAGTTGCATTAAAAAAATAAATCCGCTTCATTTTACTATGATGCGCGAAATTTGCGCAATGAAAACCGCAGTCGCCCCCTTTAAATCAACTTTTATGTTCATGAATTTCTGGTTAAAATGTTTTCGTGGCCGATGCTTGTGGCCACATCAAATTTTCCCGAAAACCTCGTAAAATTTAAAAGCGGGGAAAATCGCTCGTTTTCCGGATACGTTAAAGGTTCGGATGTTACATAGCAGCATAAGACGCTTGGATCCGCCCAAATGTTTACATATACATCGGGATCGGGATCCTGAAGCAAGTAAACGCAGCATTGTTAAGGCTTGAATAAGGGGGCGGGGCCTAATTTATACTGGAAAAGTTTACTGTGACGTAACACAAAAATATGACTTTTATGTATTTCTCATAATACCCGAAATTGAAATAATTTGCAACTTTTAACTGTATAAGCATAATAAACAACAATAAAACTAATCAATGCATTAAAAAAACTTGCTAGTTAAATCCCATGTAGCTGGTTATAAACAATGCACTGATCGCGATAAACTTGTAAACATGACGTCATTTTGGTAAACATGACGTATTACATGTGCTGTGAGAGGCAGATTGAGGAAATTTTCTAACAATGAAAAATGCGTTTTATTATTAAACGGAATTTATTTACAGGTTTTAAATAGTCGATTAATACCAAGGTAAATCCTTTGTTTAGTGCGATTGTTAATTAACTACAAAGAGAATGTATTTTATTAATTATGTCGTGTTTTATGTACAGGTTACGTATATTTTACATCGAGATGCCTCATAAAATCGTACTTTCGCAAGGGCATACACTGCATAGATCTGAACCATTTTTAAAATATAGATAAAGGATATATTCCTTAACTTGAAAAGTGCTGCTGCTTTCTTTAAATCGAGGCCGTGATTTTATAAGTACACAAAATATTTGGTAAAAGTCTAACATATTTCGACATTGGCCTATTTACTTAAACATTTCAATATTAAAACGCAAATTCTATTCAAAGCAGCAGCACTTTTCAGAAACTACAAAGTATACAGAAACAATTAATAGCTTGAATTTTTAATTTCAATTAGGGTATGCCCTTGCGATATTGAAATTTGTTATTGACCTACATTCCGTGTACCTACTATGCGTTCATCACGTGACTGTCCATCGATGGGACCAAACTCTATACAGTACAGAGTATGTTATACTATGCTATTTCCATAAGTATTTAAGTTCTGTGATAATAGAATAGCTGAATAAAAATAAATTCAATTTTAAAAACAATTCCCGTTTTTGCACTTTTATTTTCCGTTGATTTCTCATAGTAAGCCTTAACAGTGCTGCGAAAGAATTTCTGCAAGGAAGAAAATATATGATTATATGATAATTTAAGTCAATATCGTAAACCAGGTATAGTAATGGAAGTTGATAAGTCTTAAATAGCTTCGAATTAAGTAGAAATGGCTCAAGAGTCAAGAGAAGACAAGTAGACTCAAAAAACCACACTGACATTAATGTAGCTACGGAAGAGGTTAAGCTTCTACTCATTTCAAATAAGAGATTGGAGAAGGCCATAGCAAAAGGTTTCCAAAAGATTCACCTTGGTCACCATTCAAACACTAATAAGATACTTGAAGCCCTTATTACCCAGGGTAAGAGCAAAGCATCAATGCCAACAACTAATGATACAACAGAGACAATAAAAAATTGAAAGAAGAAATAACAAGCCTGAAGAATCAACTACAGATAGAAAAAGATTGATTGATTGTTTACTGTTTAACGTCCCTCTCCAGAATAGTTCACTGATATGGAGACGTCACCATTGCCGGTGAAGGGCTGAAAATTTTGGCCTATGCTCGGCACTCAGGGCCATTGAGCAGGGAGGGATCTTTATCGTGCCACACCTGCTGTGACAAGGGGACTCGTTTATACGGTCTCATCCGAAGGGCCGCCCAGGTTAGTCGCCTTATACGACAAGCAAGGGGTACTGAGGGCCTATTCTTACCCGGATCCCCACGGGGTCAGATAGAAAAAGAAAACAGGTTATTGATGAAGACACAATATGAAGAGGCAATTCAACATGAAAAAGAAATGCTTGCAGCTACTCGTTTACAACTAGAAAACCTAGCTCATGGACAAGCTGTTGAATCAGATCACGTGGTGCGAAAATTAGAAAAATTACAAAACAAAATAATACGTACTTTGGAGGATTGGGAATTCTTCTTAAACAACATCTACGACCCTACGTAAAGATTTTGCAAAATACAAGCCCTGACTTTCAATGGACAAAACTTGAGAAAACTTATTTTGGTTTTGATCAGGATTTATTTATGTGTGTTGTGAACAATCCACCCAGTGGATCAACTTATACCCAAGGACTTGAAATTGACATTCTAAACAACATTAACAAAGATATTGGAAATCTCAAAGGGAAAGGAGATATCTTATTGTGTGGAGATTTTAATGGTAGAACTTCAATAGAGTCAGATTTCATTTGTGATGATGACCATCAATTTATCCTTGTAGATCGTAACTACAACACTGATAAAATTATATTACAAAGGAAGAGTAAAGATCAAAAGATTGATGGTCGAGGTTGAGATCTCTTAGATTTTTGTGTTGGGAATCAGTTTCGAATCTTGAATGGCAGAGTCCTTGGAGATATGCCTGGTCAGTTCACATGTCATACTCCTAATGGTTCAAGTATTGTTGATTACGTCATTGTATCTGAAGACTTTTTTGAAAACATTTTGTATTTCAAAGTAGCAGACTTTATTCCAACATTCTCTGATACAAACTGTAAACTTGAATGGTCCTTATCTGCTAAATTCAAATTAATACATGAGAAAACTAAAAACAAATTCTTAAATACAAAACCATTATCCATGAATTATATATGGGATGATAACTCGGAACATAACTTTTTAATTGCTCTCTCATCCAAAGAGATTCAAAATAAGTTATCGGACTTTCATAAGAAATATGAAAGCATTGAGATTACACAAAAACTGTTGATGAGGCATTAGATGATTTTAAACAATATTATCACAGATAATTCAATTTATGCCTCTATGAGAAATATATTATATTTTACACCTTAGGATAATTCTGCATATCCCTGCGCAGTCTGCAGGATATGTGCCTTTATCGCAGCGCAGTTATCATATAACCTTTCATTGCGAAAGCGCAAGCGTTTCCTTTCACGCAGAGTAAACCAATCAAAATCTTTCATTTTGTTGCGCCATTTTTGTTAGCCTGGTAGTGCCTTGGAAAAAAAACCCACCACCCACCCTTTTTTTGGGATTTTTGGTTTATATTATTTTATAACTTGTCATTCATTTCTTGGATTGGCGCAATTGTTTGGACGCCTCCAAGGATTTACTCATTTATGTTATATTTTATGCATATTTAAATGTACTCAGATATGTTCACTGCATGTAAATTTCTAGTCAGTCTCAGGGGGATCACACTTGTACCTTTCACCTATGTACATGTAACCTGTATTGTTTAATATTAGGTGATCCCCCTTAATGATTTGTTTTACATTTTACTTTATGTCATTGAATTAAATGACATAATCGACAAAACTGCATATCTGTGTTTGGTTGTTTTTCACTGCACTATCAGGCTGATATTTCTGATAGGAGGCATAAATAATATTATAATTCAGGCAGCTAACAACTCTTTACTTAAAAAAAAAAACAAAACTTTTTACTTCAAAAAAGTTTAAATCTAAAAAATGGATTAACAGTAATCTACATAGGCAACATATGAATTTAATCAGCTATGGTAAGATATTGTCAAGGTAACGGATCCACAAGTAAGAGGTTACTACTATAAATTATATAGAGAGTATACAAAACGTAGAAAAAGGGCACGTAAAGAGTACCAGAGGTCAATATTGTCCCAGTTAGAAAACTGCATGAAGAAAATCCAAAAATGTATTGGAAACCCGTGAATAGACTCGTGTAAGACAGACGGATCAGAAAATTCCATTGATTGAGATACTTGGCTAAATCATTTTCAGAGTTTATGTAAAACCAAGGAAATTTATTCCGTAAAATTAAATATTCTCCAGAAAAATCTTGAACAGCTGGAATCCTCAAAGATATTCAATACATTAGATTTTCCTATAAAACAACAGAAATATCTCAAGCAATTGCTAAACTTAAACATAACAAGTCTCTTGGTTTAGATAATATTTCAAATAGTATGCTAAAATGTGGGCAGCATGTTTTACTATCCAGTCTTGTTAAATTATTCAATATGGTGTTGTCCAGTGGGAGATATCCCAAGGCTTGGTCATGTGGATATATTTCTACAATTCATGAAGGTGGTGATGAGAATGATCCAAATAATTGTAGAGGGATCACTGTAATAGGTGTAATAGGAAAAAATTTTAATAGTATTTTGAATAATAGAGTAAACAAATTTCTTTTGGAAAATAAAGTCATTGATGATTGTCAGATAGGATTTACCAAGAAAGCCAGAACATGTGATCATATGTTTATTCTAAAATGTATTTTTGATAAATATTGCAATGAAAAGAATGGGAAACTTTATGCATGTTTTGCAGATTTTCATAAGGCTTTTGATACTGTTATACATACTGGGATAAACATTAAACTTCTTCAGATAGAAGTTAAACAGAAGTTTTACAATATTGTCAAGGAAATGTGTCAAAGAAGTATTTCATGTATAAAAATCCATAATCGAATTACTGATTTTTTTCCAATCCAGCAAGGTGTTAAGCAAGGGGATAACTTGAGCCCAAATCTGTTTAAAATATTTATAAATGATTTGCCGAAATACATGGATAACTCTTTAGATTCTGTTACTCTTAATGATCACATAATACACTGTTTAATGGTATGTTGATAATTTAATCTTAATTGCTATCAAGCACTTCGAATGGTTTACAATCAAAACTTGATATATTGGACAAATACTGTAATGATTGGTGTCTAAATTTTAAGTTATCCAAGACAAAAACTATGATTTTTAACAGAGCTGGAAAAAATGTCAGGAAAGATTTCTTTTCAAAATAAGTTGATTGAATGTGTTCAACAATACAAATATATTGGTATTTACTTTTGTATCTCATGTTCTTTTACCTTTGCTCAAAATGAATTATATAAGAAGGCCTTGAAAGCATGTTCAAAATTACAGAGAGAAATTATGTCCAATTGTCATATTGTCAATATTAACCTTCATTTATTTGATCATACCATTTCTCCTATTCTTCTGTATGGTTGTGAAATTTGGGGGGCTTTCAACCCCTTTACTTCTAAATTTCAAAACAAATATATTACAATGGACAAAATATTTAACAAATTAAAATTTGTATTATAAGATCATGTATTATAAGACAATATTTTATAAAACAATGGTATAGAGAAAATAGGCAGCAAAATGATGGTAAACTAAGAACTTATTCCATCTTCAAAACCAATTTTGGAAGAGAACACTATCTCCACATTGTCAATAACCATGAGCAGACGAAAAATATAACTAAACTTCGCATTTCTGCACATCAATTGAATATTTAAAGGGGAAGATATACAGGACTTCCCCCTGAATCTAGAAAGTGTTCTCAATGTTATATACAGGAAGTTGAAGATGAACAACATTTTTTGCTCATTTGTCCAATATACAGCAATGAAAGGTTGCAATTAAAGCGGCAATACGGCTGCAAATCGTGTGCTTTTTCATTCAAATTTACCCAATATATCATTCAGGAATTAGGTAAAAAGTTGAAGTAAGCATTTTGAGAAAAATAAATATTCTCTCCTCATACAAAATTAACGTAATTAGAATCTGCCGGAAAATCAAGGGTCGTACAGCTTAGATCTGTTTACTTGTACCACGTGATTTCTAAAATGGCACGTGCATGCAATGTAGGGTTTACAATTATAATAGAATATTAGTAAAAAGCAATTCTCAGAATCAAAATATCTTAATTCTTCGGTAAATTAATAATATTTAACATTTAAGTAAGCATTCAGACGAATTTAACATGATTAAGTACAAATGTTGACATTTTGTGTACTGGGGTGCAGGAAAGGAAAATCCACCAAATCATATGTCACCGCGGCAAAGTGTCAATCAAAATATCTTTTTGCAGTTCTAATACAATTTGCTCTTCTAATGGAAATAATTTTTATATGTCTATAGTGCATTTTTTATGTTGAGTTTACTCTGATTTTTTTTTTTATCTTTGAAAGCCAAAGAAATACGAGAAATGATAGCATGTATCAACAAACCTGTAGGGTAGAACCTTCGCAAGCCCCACGTGAATGTCGCCGAGGTCCCGTTTCTTCTTCATCCAATGATTATATTAATCTCCCTACTAATTTTTTGTCAGGAAAGTTGTTTTTTAATTTCAATCCCTATTTTTGGTTTTGTTTTTCGTTTTGGTCGACTTTGTCAATGTAGCAGGCCTACCGGGATTCTTTCTCTTACCATGCTGTTTTGTTTATGAAAACTATACGCATGCGTCATGTGCGTGTATAGCATGGAATGTGGAACCTCGAACACGTTGCGATGTATATATTTATGTGCCATAAATAATTATTAATTTTAATGAAATAATCAGAATAATATATTTATAAAATTTGTAATTTTCTGAAAGTGTATACATTTATGAGTATGAAAAAAATTCCAAATCCTATAGGAAAATTTTAACAAGTCTGTTTTTGAAGAGATGCGTGATATTGCCACTTTAATGAAAACAATATCAAAAATCAACCCAAACTTCTCTTGTTTGACACATGCTGAAAAAAACTTATATGGATATTGAATAATGAAAATAAAGAAATTTTATGCTTACTTGGAAAATTTATTTCTGAAAATGGCAAAAGAAACAATGTACATAGATTCTGTCATCATGTTTATGCATGCTAAGCCATTTAAATTTAAACATGTATAGCATCACATTTTTGTATTGTTTTGTGACCATTGACATTCGTCTGGACACATGTATTATGTATTATCATTGACACTGAGAACAATATTATTATGTAACTTGGTCATTTATATAACTCTTTAAAAAATCATATTGTTGGAAAAAAAAGAATGTTTAAATTGTACATTTATATTTGTTGAAATGCCCCTCGGGGCCCTTGATTGGTAAATAAAATATCTTGTATCTTGTATACAACTTTAGACTTAGGATCTTACATTTTATAAATATACATGAATACTTGGGAGAGACAAACTTAATTTTTTTTAATGTATTTTACAGGGCCTATTGACTATAACTAACGTACTTGGCTCTTTACATAAAGGCATGAATACAACATTCTTTATGATTCTAATTTGCTGAACGTGTTTGCTATTAATAACCAATAATTATTTGTTTTAAGTCTAAATATGATATATTTGACTTACACCTAATATTTCACTGTTTATATTATTCTGCAAGCTTCCACATACACCTATTTAAGTTTCTTGAAAACATAACTCAACAACTATTGTTCTTAAGGTTATACGATCCTCAGCCAGGAAGGATAACTCCAAAAATCAATATTTAATTTGAAATGCATCAAAATTAAGCTTGTAAATGAAATTTTTTCATGCAACAATTTTCATTTTATTCATCTTTATAAGATTCAAGGTCTTTGGAAGTCTTAGAAAAGGTGTTATAAAAGTTGACATTTGTACCCTATAAAAGGAGAAAAAATAAACACAGTTTTAGAGAAATAGGATTTTCTTGAATCCAGCCTTAGATACCAATGATTATTAGCATGATATGAAACGAAAAGTGATTTGTGGTGTCTTGCAATGATAGCAAAAGCCTTTTACACTATGTATCATAGAATACATGACAGAAATAGAAGACAAAAAATACCAAATAAGTATGAAAATCATGACAATTTCTCTGAATACCTGGATACCTATCGTTTTCTACCCAAAAATATATTTGCTGATCAATTTGCAATTAGAAAATGCATTGCTGATATTCCAATTCTTTTTTTCTGAAAAAAATATTTGAGATTTGACAATTTTCCCTATATAATATGATTAACTTTAATCTATAACTTTAAAGAAATATTGTGGATAAATTTACATAACTTTGTGGATTCAGAGATACTTTTGTGAGTATTTTTGATTACTTAACTGCTAATTCTATATACCTGAGGATCGGACTACCTTAAGGACGTTCGATCCTGCGATTTTGAGCGTAATTTGGTCGTGTACTTTATTAATAAAATTCCGCATCATTTTTAAGTTCTAACATTAAATCTGAATTCAAAAGTGAAAATTTAACTATATTGAATGAAAAAAATAGCGATAAAATTCCATTCAAGTAGAATTAAGATAGCTATAGGGACTATATTTTATGGCAGAAGCTAGTTTTTTTTTAGACGAAAATGATCATTTTTTCCCCCCAATTTGAACTATAACGGTACTGTTAATTTTGGATTCCTATTTTTCTATCCTGGTTGCACAAAAAGCTGTTTTTGCAATTTAATGTGTTTTGCTGGTTCTGAAATTTCCATTAAATTATTTCTTATGAATTCTATCAACAAAGTGTGACAACTATAGTTAATATATTTTGAAAATCCGGGAAAAAATTGAGCCAATTTTAACTTTAATTGACACTTTTTAGTAATATCTGAAAATTTACATCATATACCCCCGCTTTTGATGTTCTTTTCTAAATATTCAAGATAAATTTGGCATATTTGCTTAAATCAGAAAAAGTTTAAGATTTTTAAATAATTTTCTAGCTTAGTGAATTTTCAGTGCCAGGTAAATCACTTTTTATTAGCACAGAAAGGTCAAATGATTGATTATGCGAAGAAAATTTAAAACTTTTTCTCATTCACAATTTTTATGTGTCTTTTTAAAAAAACAAAATTAGAGTTCATATTGTTTCATGCTTTAGTTAAATAAAAATATTGGAGGGAAAACGTCAAAAATATATTTCCAAATAAGACACAAATTTCAGTGCAAAAAGGTCATATTAAATGTACTGTAGCGCAAAAAGAAGCTTATTGACCCCAATTTTTTGATTTTAATTTTAATTAAGCTACGTATGTAGAAACTAAAAATATACTTGGCAAAAAAAGTTTAAGACTTTAAACAGGTCGGAGAACTCGAGAATACTCGAAATAGGGTATTATCCGTAAAATTGCGTATAATACCCAATATTAGGGTATCGTTGAATCCGCAAAATCGGGTATTCCGTGCAACTCTATAAAAACAAAAGAATGAAGCAACGGCGCATTATGCCAGTTAGTGGTACTTGTACATCAGTATCTTGTGGATTTATTTTTATTAAACCTAATTTACATGGTTGTCAAGTAAGTTAAAAATCACACGACAAACACTGCTGGGGTAACAAAGAGGACACAACGGCGTTATTATTTTTCAATATTATTTCTAAAAACAAATAACTACACTTCGTTTGTCTTTATTTCCCATTAAATTATTCTATATACTTAATTTTCTAATTTGTGCACTATTCACAAAATGTGAAACTTTAAAGAAATTAAACGACTAACGCCGTGTTATGTATTTTTACTGAAAAATGTATAGAGTCCCTTTCACGTGAAATATAAATTATTCCTAACAGTTAGAGGGAACAGTATTTGAAAGTGATTCATAATTGTATATCTCTGCCATAATAGAATAGCAACGTTATTATAAAGAAGAAAATAAAATAAGATTAAATTAATACCCACGGGAAAACAGGTTGAAAATAGCTAATTGAAGGTATCTTTTTTATGTCAATTTAGCATGGACATTTTTATTCAAAGACACTGCAAATTTTTTGGTTGCAATTACATTTGGTTGCAAAATATGCTATTTTACCTTTATTTTATCAGGTCTGGACGATTTCTAAATATGGAAGTCAAGAACGATAACCGAAAGTTGCTATAAATGTACATCAAGTACACGTAATTATTTTTCTGTCCAATCAGACAACAGCATTTTAACACACCCCAAAACATATTTTAAAAGAACAAAAAGATAACACGTGCTTTTGTTTTTTTCCTCAAAAAGATTTTTTTAACAAAAAATCTGTAGAAACAAGATGAAAACTTTTGAAGAATAAGGTATTCCCCATATTTTTACCGTGAACAACCTTGACATTTTTATCTAGGTAAAGAAAATAAAATAATGCACGATAGAATGTAATCGTTTACAGAGGTATAGATCGCACCAACAAGTTCTTATATCAAGTTCAATTATAACATTTACCAGAATATATTATATGATGGTAAATATAATTTTGCTTAGCCGTCCGATTTTCATCGATAACGCTTAAATTCCATGTGTATAGATCAACTCTGACAAGTGTTTATCGTATGGACTTTACACATATAGTTTTAAACTATCACGGGTTTCATGAGCGCCGAATACTTAGCTATGCAGACTTTAAATGGGCATAAGGAAAGGCGTATAACGTGGAGAAAAGAGAATCCTGTAATTATACATGGATGCGTTTTACCTCGCATATCAGAAACTGCATGGACTATTCTGTAATAAACATTCAAAAATGATAAAGACTGATATCTTTTCGATAAGATTTTTATGTCAGGCACTAACAACTGAAAATTTACCGTATTTATATCAAATGTTTAACGTAAGTTAAACTTTTGGAATTGCTACCTTCTAGAAACAGATTTTTTATCCCACTTAAAACGTATTCTAAGCTTTCAAGTCGTGTTTGTTCACGGTAGAATTGTCATAAATATTATGTTATTCCCAAATGCGCATAAAGTTTACAAAAAGTTTGTTTTAAAAAAATCTTTTGAGCAAAAAACTTAAAAACCACGTGTTTTATTTATTTTCTAATGGGTTTGTCTAAATGCTGTTATCTGATTGGTCAGAAGGATTAGTGCCTTGTTTATTCCGTGTATTAATAGCAATTCACAGTTATCGTTCTTGACTTCCTTATTTAGAAATCGTCCAGACCTGTTTATGCATTTGTGTGAAAATTGAGAGCGAGAAGTCATATGAACAGGATTTTCTGATTTTTTTTTTTTTGGGGGGGGGGGGTATAAATAAAAGTCAAATGTGAACATCTTTTCATGAGCTTATAATATATTAAGCTTCTCAACATAGATCGAGGTACAGTCATATTGAAATATGAATTACATAGTCAAGTTTTCACATTTCTCAGTTTTTACGTTTATGAACATGTCAATGAACAAACTGAAATAATGGAGTGTTAATTGCCTTGGAAACTCTTGTCTTACTTTTTGGGAATATAATTCCTCATCGGACATTAAAATTTCATAAAAATTGTAGCCACTTCCTTTCTTTATTATACTATTTGATAGACAGGGTAATTTTTACCTCTTTACCTTCTATATTTTTTTTATATCGTTATCTTATACCTCATAATAATATGCTAATACAACGCACTATCTGATTGGTTCTAGACAATATGCCACAGTTTTCTTTTAGTTATTAAGGTCTTCCGTTTCCAACGGAAGACCTTCTACTGATTCTGATGGTAAAGATTATTAAGGTCTTCCGTCTTCAGCGGAAGACCTTTTTGTTTTTCTTAGGTTTCTTTTCCACTATTTTTATTATTGTTTTTTTTTCTTACCGATTTTGTGCGCGCGATTTCTCGAGAACGGCACGATCGATTTTCATGAAACTTTCAGATCTGATAGAACATCAAAAAATCTAGATATATATTCTTTTATTTTGATGACGTCACTTCCGGTCCGGAGATTTCTGCGATTTAGTGATTTTTAGAGGGTCACTTTGTCCGGAAGTTTTCTTAAAAAGCACTTAACACAGAAGCACGAAATTTTCAGTGATGCTAGAGCAACCTTTGGAGAAGTGCACTAAGTATATCACAACTACCGGAAGTACAAAGCGCCGACGCTCGCTATGGCCCGAAAATAGTCCTATCAAGAATTTCAAAATTTTTAGCACCTTTTCTACGATAACTTTTTACCTGAAAATATTTTGTCAAAGCATGTAGAACAAATAAGGTGTAGAATTTGAAGATCTTTCAAATGACATCTCAAAAAAAGGGCTGGCCCTTTAAATAAGGGACCAGGAGGGACCGAAAATTTTTCCTTTCTACCTCAAAAAGTATTGAGAATTTGTGATACGTCAAAGAAGCAAAGTTGTTCAAAATGTCAAGCTTAATCTATTGGAGTCGTCAAAATACGTCCGACGTCGTCACTTCCGGCCAAACCGGAAGTAGTCGAAAAACGCGTATTTTTGCCGTTCTTAATCCGTTTTAGGGTAATATATGTCTCTGGGAGCATAAAAATTAGTTTTCCGTCCATCATCGTCACTTCCGGTCAAACCGGAAGAAGCAAAAAAATGGCTTATTTTTGCATTAATTAACATAAATTAAGGTGATTTATACATTTTTGGGCGTTATTACTCATTTTTGTGAAAAATGAAAGTTACTTCCGGTTACTTCCGGTCAAACAGGGCGGAAGACCTACTCGTTGCTTTGCAACGAGCTTTGCTCTAGTTATTCTTTTTTTTCTTCTACTTCCTAGACCGCAACTTTGAGGCTTCATATCTCACTCATTTCTCAACGGATTTCGCTCAAATTTTCAGAGGTTATAGACGTTTATAAACTCTACCAGAATGCTGACTAAAATTTCAAAAAGTCACTTCCGGTTTTGAGTTATTTCCCTTTAAACGAAAATTTATAGGCTTTCGTTTCCGGATAAAGGATCAGAGACCACAAAAGCTGAAGCAGAATTTTAACTGATTTTAGGTAACAGAAGGATTGAAGTTATGCACATCGGTTTTTGTTTTTCGATTTCTGTATTAACAATGGCGCTATATAGGGGTCAAAAATTAGAACGCCTAAAAGAACGAAAATTTACACATATTTTCCTTTTTATCTTGAAAACAAAAAATATTTTGTTAAGACATAATGAACAAAAGTTATGCATAATTGCAAGGGCTTTCATATAATAATATTCAAAAGGGGCTGGCCCCTATAATTAGGGCTCTATGGAACTTGAAAGTTTTTGCTTTATAACTCAAAAACGGTAAATATTTCGATCTAGATCTTACGAACAAAATTGTTCTTTTACACCTTTTTGATCTGATGAAAATGCTGTTTTGTTCGATTATGCCGGGAATATTGCGTAAGCAGGCAAGGTAAACAGGTAGCGTTTTTCCGATTACATTCACCTTGTTTGTTTACAATTATATAACACGCCTCCCTCGATAGCGCGGGGCAAAGTCGGTCACCGGGAATCAATCGGCGGGTAATCCAGCGACCCACAGTTATACACAAATAAAAACACAGAATGGTTAAATTCATTTCTTTAATATATAAAATTGTATCTTAATACTATCTCTGTCCTATGAAAATATTATTTTGTTTGAGTCTAACGTATTATAGGAAAGAAAGCTAGACAGTTCTCATCTTGCTATTGAAGGAAAACTCCGTAGTCTTTATGCGCAGAATTGAAGTAAACTTGCCGTAAGTAATAAATATTTTACAATGCTGTATCATATCTCTTTTATTTAATTAGGTTCTAAACGTGTTCCCGTTCAGAGTATTCAATGGCATCATTTTCCTTTTATTAATCAAGATCTTTCCAAGAGAAAGAGTTTTAGAAAAAAGCACGAGTATCTTTTCTTCGTTAAAATATGAACACAAACAATATGAACGAAAACCATACACGCCCGGATCTTATAAAAAGAACTTTCAAAGAATCCAATAATACAAAAATTATTTACCGCGCTATTCTCACATTCACCTGGAACCTAGATTTTTAGCGTGTGTACCATTGTGTAATCTTACGATTACACGTGTCCAAGAAAATCTAAAGCGACACACCGCGGCGAACCATTGACCCCGTAGTCATAGACAAAATAATTGGTGTATTAAAACTATTTTACAATTAATGGAAAATTATTATTGTCGGATATTTGAGATTAATATGTTGGCTTATCTTTGTTTTAAATTTGATTGCGATACATGTTTATCTAAAACAGCTATCTAGGCTTTGTGTTTGTTTACAATTACGCGACCAATCATTCCTTCCATCGCTTGTTGACATTAATTTACACAGCGTGGTCGAATGTTAAATCTAATTTTACAAACTTACGGAAAACATTATTTTCTGTAAGTAAATCGAATCTTTCAAAAATATTTTAAAATATCTTAGGTTAGACTTTAGAACAAAACGCTGGGGTATTTATTTTATATGTACATTAATCAATCTTCCAATTTTTATAGTTCGTTAGTTCAATGTGTAATTTTACTTTTCATTTTGACGATTCATAGCGTAAGGACTGGCGATCTGCGGTTACTTAACTTCAACCAATATTGATTTAAATGCACAAGCTTAATTTGTGCTTTTAACACACAAATAAATCTGTTTTCAACAAAAATTTTCCCAAACACATTTTATTTTCTTCACAGATTTTTACCATGGCTATTTCAGTTTTAAACTTTTAAAGAAAATCTTCCGAATCATAAGGATCTAATTAGAATTATACTCAATGAAATGGACTAAACATCGATAAGTATCTCCGCACCTGTAAACTTCATAAGTGACTTCTGTGCTTGCACAATGCCCATTTTTATTACAGGTTGAATAGTCAAGTTGAAAAAATAATTCAAGATTTTAAAGCAATGAATTTAATTTGTGTAATAATTTATTCAAAACCTGTAAATGATTAGTATAGTGTGCTAACATTTTAATTTTGTTCCGTGATTTTAAAAATATCAGTAGCAGGTTATACAATGAACATGTAAGTAGTAATAAACCCGCATCGTATGTACGGAATCGAAAATTTAAGAACTTATATAACAATCTGCAGCTACATGTACTGAATATCAGAAATTTATCATGTAATTACACACTTTTATTTCCTAATTTAAACTGTTAAAATCATAACCGGCACCATAGTTAAACATTAATTGTCTTATAATCGGCACTTAGGGCCTTTGAGCAGGGAGGGATCTTTTTTGTGCCAGCACCTAAAGCGACACAGGACCTTGTTTTATACGGTCTCATCGGAAGAACAGGTCCCCACGTCCCACAGTGGGATTCGAAACCACGACGTAAGGAGCTGATCCTTACCTCGCGACTATAGAGCAGTCTCTCTAATCACTGCGCTATGCGGGCAACCTTGGGGGATATAAAATGAAAACAATGAAGAAAACGGTCAGTTAAAAAAAAAAAGGGGTCGTTTTGAAATATTATTCTTACGAACTTCAGGGCAAGTATGAGAAACCATATTTATGAAAGCTTCCTGATATAAAAAAGATTACTTTTTTTCAAATCATGACTAGAGTTTTCCCTTGCAAAGTGATTGTGTATTTTGGGGGGTAGTGTGGATGGGACGGGAATGAAACGGTCTGTTTAACTGTCCATATGTCTGTCTGTCCCTGAAAGTTTTTCCCAGAAGGCCAGGCTATAACATAAAGAAACCAGAAGCTTGTACTCGATACAAAGATTTCAAATGATCCTAGGATGTGTCATTGTATTTATTCAAGGCAATATTACGGGAAATTCAAGATCACTGGAGAAAGAATTAATGTTTTGTTGCATTCATTTATATGTAATCGAGATTATTATATCTGTAAGCTCATGCTTGATACAGAGATTGCTTGTGATAAAAAGTTTTTTTTTACGATTTTGACTCAGAAAATAGTATTTTTTCATTCTGAAAATATTTGTTTAAGTTCATACTTGATACAAATTGCTCATAGTCCGCCGGTTTTCAGATGACTTAAAATAAGGTCATTTTAACAAATTCAGGGCCAATGACAGAAAAGTTGTAAAACACCAGTCAGAGTTATGAATTTCTAAAAGTTGTTTCAGATTGAGGGTTTGTCTTGACAAGGAGCCAAGGTTATTCTGTTAAAATCAAGGTCACTGACAGAAGAAATCTGTTCTTTTCCAGGCTATGAACTCGTGAGTGAAAATCATTGGAGGCTCTTACTGGAAACATAGATTACATATGATTGGAGGTTGTGTCATGTCACCCTGATCGAAGGTCTTTCTGGCAAATCAAGGTCACTGAGAGAGAAAAAATGTTTAAGCATAACTTTGTAATTAAGATTCACTGGAGGCTCATGATGAGAAGAAAAGGTTGTTTACATAAGAAAGTGCAGTGACCTTGACCCAAGGTCGGTACTTCCTGTCCACAGCTCCAACGGAAGACCTACTCGTTGCTTTGCAACGAGCTCGGCTCTAGTTTTATCTATGATACTTATTACTCATGGCAATAACTTTTCCGAAAACTCATCTATTATGAAAATACATGTATATGTTAAAAAAAAAAAACATGAATTCTAGTTACTTGTAGTCTCATATTGTGTTAGGAAATAACCGACCGTGAGTCTCTTTGACACATGTAGAACACAGTCGAGGTTGTTTTGTCAGAGGTGGTCAAGAAGCCTTTAGCCCCCCCCCCCCTTTGAAGTCGCCAAGAAATGGTACAATATTGATGACTTAGCGAAATTAAACGATCAACAATTATGTTCTCTCATAAGCTGTATTCCTGAAACTATCACTGTCTCTGCTAAAATGTTGAAGACATATTCTGCAAATATGTATGAATGATAAAAAAAAGATTTTCAAAAAAAAAAGAGAAAGAGCGTTTTTTTTAGCCAAAATTTTAGACATTTTTATCAATACATTATTTATACATTCATAAATAAATTTGATTTTATGCGCAAGATGAATGTAATAGTAATTAATGACGCATAATCAGATACCATAGAAAATCCCTTGTTTATATACATGGCAACATATCTTGTGAGTGAAATGTGTTTACGTATAATTGATTTATTTACAAATTGTTCATGTTTGTCGTGTTGATGTGGAATAATTATAAATTCCCGAAATCTGATACTTTACAATTCTGTTGTGTTGGGAATGAACATTAGGAAGATGCATATACTTTCAACATTACGAAATATATAAAGCAAATCGAACGCCTTTTTGTGTGCAGATCAAGAAATGCACTGAGTTAAAGGGGTATTTGATTTCCTGAGCGTATTAATCTTGACGTCCAAATTCTTACTTGGCTAGTGATACCTTTATAAAACATGTGTATCTAGATGAAAGGTAACTCGGCAACATGCGCCATCCCAATGTTTTATTAGATGATTATACCTCCTATACCCGATTTCGCGGATTCAACGATACCCTAATATCGGGTATTATACGCGATTTCACGGATAATACCCGATTTCGAGTATTCTCTCCGACCTGTTAAATATCAGTATCGAACGTCGTTAAAATCTTTTATCCCCGAATAAACTGCAACTCATTGGGCCTTCATAAAGAATAATACTAGTATAAAATGAATTATGATATTGAAAGAATGATACTATAAAAATCCTCTGGGTTAATGTTTGAACGTACATACTGCAACTAATTATATTTTTTTCCTACTTCACAAGAGGAGAAAACAAGAAGATTAAATGAAAAGGAGAGAATCTTGGAGCGCCTGAAAAAGAATTTGAGAGCTTTAAAAAAATCAAAGAATGTTCTCTTGGTTGGATCAATCGGAGTAGGAAAATCATCATTCATAAATTCGACCATTACAGCCCTGACGGGGAAATACGACTGTTATGCCGACATTGGCTGCGGAGAAAAGCATATCACAACCACATTTCACAGGTATGTATCATATACTTCAACCTTACCCTCTCTCTTAATAACAAGGACAGTAAACTCGTAAACTGAGCTATAGATGGATTTGTCTTTTTCCATTAACTTCAGTTTTAATTGTGTTTTATTGCTAGTTTAAATATTGCGCCAGTTTTATAACTAGTATAATATTGTCTTTTTTTCCCTATTTATTGTTTGACAATGAGAATTTAAAACTTTTTCAATTATACGGAGACTCCTGATCAATATTTAAAAGGAGGCAGGTTACTCACATGTAAGTATTGTATTAAAGTGAAGTAGTTGAGTCGATAAATTAGACACACGGCGGGTGTGACCCTACAATAGAAGATGCTTACTCCTCATCCCACCTCTGGTTATTCTAGGGATCCAATTATTTTGCTAGATGTTCACAAGTTTGTATTATTAATGCTTTTTTCTAGATCAATCACAGTTCATTATCTTCAATCTTCACCCCTTTTTCATTCCATAGAATCAGTAGAGATGAATATTGGGACCCTGAGGATGAAACAGATAAATTGCTCTGCTTCCCAACATTTATCGACATTATCGGACTGGACGCTCAACTATCGTCATCTAAAGAGGAAGAGGACACGGTTAACAGTATGTTGATGAATCTGATCATAAACGGGAGACTACCGGAGAATTGTGACCTACTGGATGTCAGCAGAAAGCTTAAAGATGGGAAAACAATAAAGGACCGAAACGAAGAGAAAAAGCTTACAGTGGACATCATTATGGTTGTGATATCAGCAAAGGAATCAAACATTCCACAGACACTCATCGAGGAAATCTACAGAGAGGCAAACATAAAAAAGAGAAGTAATGTTCCTGGTTGTAAATAAAAAGTCAGAATGCTCCAAGATGTCAGTTTACATCAATATTTAAATATTTAAAAAAATCAAAATATTCGAAATTCACTTAGTTTGTTATGAATATTTGAAAATAACGAACTGTATTTTAGAACCCATTTAACAATACAAATCAAGAGCAGAGCAAACAGGGACAACTAAAACATGGGATCAGGTGCCACAGAGGAGTAAGGATCCCCTGTCGACCGGTCGCACCCGTTGTTTGCTCCGGCCTTGTCATGATCGGAAAATAACAGAAAAATCTATCGACAAATCCGTGTGTAAATAACGAACTAACAATTAGTATGAAAAAGTTAATTAATTTCACTAAAGGGTATTTTGAATGTACTGACAAGGTCATTGCATCAAGCATAGAAATTTATAACTTACCTTTTAGAAATTATTGCGTAATGCATGCTCATGCGTATCGAATCAACTGAGATATATATACTCTGTATGCAGGTGATGAAGCTATATTGCTGCATAAGTAAGGGAAGTTGACGATAAAAAAGTTAAAATCATTACGTTTATAATATAGCTTGGTTGTTTCATTACCATTAATGTCTTTTTCAAGTATGATATCCAAATATGAAACAGATGTGTCAGACTCTATGGTATCTTTACCTTAAGCCCACTGGGATAATTATATCGTATTGGTAAATCAACGAAAATAACCCTTGTTTATTGATAACACATCATCGATGTATCTTAATCTCAATTTGAGTGGCACAGTACGAGTCTTACCGAATTAATTAAGGTTCAAAAATACATCTATTTTTTAAAACAAGATTAAAAATATATTAAAATTTTGCATAAAAAAAGACGTATTCACAGGTTTCTGTAATCCTTAAGTACGTCACTTTTTAGTTTCATCATTAATAAAACTTTTGATTTTATGATGAGATGTACTGATTAACGTATGATTAAAAAATTGATATTTTTTCTCTCCTTCAGAAATACCCGTGTTTGCTGTATTGACAAAAGTGGACGAATGTGACATGTCTGAACAGGAGCTAGAGGATAAAAAGACTGAAATTTGTGAGGCCATTAGTATTACAAAAGACAAACTGCTAGTGTGTAGGAATTATCAACCCGGAGACGCACCAGATATTGAAACAGACATTAAAATACTGCAGTTCATGATTACGGTATTTTATAATATCAAGTTATATATGCAAGAAGTTTAAAGAACCAGTTCCTCTTAGATTATTAGCCTAACAATATTTTGGAATATGATTTGGAATGTCTTGTTGATGTGCAATAAGGTTTTTTTTTCTTCTTCTAAATTTCGCTTTTTACCTTGGGGAGACGTTTTCTACAAAAACCTGGTTTTTTGACTACCTCATATTTTTGTAGCAACAAATTTATCCTTTGGACGGGGTTGCCGGTGGGATGTAGATGTCGAGATTTCGCTTTTTCATTGGGGACTGTTTTTAGATAGAAACCCCTTTTGTCGTAAAATATAGGGTTTTGTTGCAAATACTATGTGTGTGGGTACTTAAAATATTCTTGAGAAAAATTCGTAAGAATTCTAGAATCAGAAGGCAATATTCATCAAATGCAAAGAACTTGAGGTATTACTAAAACACGTCAATTTGAAACAATAGATATTTGAATATTTCTTTTTTATGCAGATGATAAACATTTAAGCATGTTTTCTAATACACTAAACTGTAAAACTAAAAATGTTTGCCCAATCTTCATTCACGTCTGCACACTTCAGCAGAAACGCAACAGTGGTCCAGTCACTAACAGCAACTGAATCTAAGAAGTTATCTGGATCCTTTCTTGAAAGACCCAGAAGTGAATATTTTCTCGAATAAATCTGTAAAATGTGCTATATGTATTAAAGGTGGATTTGATAATTAGGAGGAACAGATAAAAAAAAAAGGGAATTAGGGATAGGAAGTATACATACATATCTGTGTAAATATGTTTTCGATATTTGTCTCCATCCTCACAGTTTCTGATTTTCCTGAGTAAAATAACCAATATTATCTCCTTGATGATCACTACGGAATATTGGGAGTCGGGATAAAGTGATTGTTGATGGCGTAAAGCTTACTGAAATGTTCATTATACCCCCGCTTGAAAAGTAGGAGGGTATATAGTAATCGCTATGTCCGTCCGTCCGTCCGTCTATCTGTACGTTCGTCTGTCTGTTACGCTTTAGGGTACCGATCTCTTATCCGCAGTTCCTCTTATACCACTGAGTAAAATTGAATGATACTTTTACAGAATCTTTATTATATATTATCATTGTGCACCTCCTATATTTTTTTATCCGACACATATTTTGGGTTTCCCGGCCACAGCAAAACATGGACTTTGCCATTAAAACTATATGTGAAGCGGGGGTATCATTTAATAAGCTCATTGCTCACAATACCTCTAGTTGCTATTTCTTTTTTGGAATAAAAAAAATAAATAATGCTTTCTAAACGGACAATTTCTGAAGATGCTATAAAGAGAATAGAATTAAGGTATAACAGCTTTCCTACATCCCTTTTCTTAAATATGCCTATATATATATATATATATATATATATATATATATATATATATATATATATATATATATATATATATATATATATATATATATATATATATATATATATATATATATATATATATATATATATATATTTATATATATGTACTGTTATAACAAATACTGAACGCATACCAGTATGCATATAACAGAAATTCTTGTATAAGAAATACATGTAAACGTATGTTGGTTAGACTGTAAACGCAGCTGGTTTTAAACGCCAATCATATTTCATTTTATATTGTTTATCACAATTAAATGACAAGTTTAAGCTTCTATAGCTATTTTGTATCATTTCAGCTGTGTAACCCGCGTTTTAAGGCAGTCACAATGGAGAAGGTTGAATTTGAGGACCCTGACCCTGCACCCCCTCCACCGACACCAGTCCCCCCTCCACCAGAAAGAAATTGGTTCTGGAAGACTTTACAGTGGGCTTTCGTGGCGATTGCCATCGCTTTCTTCTCGTATTTAATACAACAGAATTTGACCAAAGATCATAGATATACTCAACACCTGATGAATCAAAGAAAAACATAAGTTTTCTAATGATGCTGTAAAATAGATTATGCATTCAATTCGCAAAATGTACATATATGAATACGTTGTCATACTATATCCACGGTGACAGTTCAGAATGTCATTGTATTCCATACATAACGTCCTTTGCGTAAGAATTTGAGAGACAATATTTAGATTCTCTGAAATACGGTCTATAATTATTAAGGTTCGTGTAATTTTCTTTAAATGACGTCACATGTACAGATTCTCATATCCTCTGGAAATATCTCTCTTTAATACCCTACAACAAGCGGTTGGATTTATATATTTAACATTAATATATTTATATATAAACTTTGTTTAAAAAAGGAACTGCTTTTATATTACAATTGTATTTTGTTTAAAAAGAAATTTATTTTTATAAAATCCTCAAAATATTTTCTAATTCCTTTACATGTACATGAAAGTATATTTACTATCTTTGCCCTATGTACAGTAAAGCTACAATAAATGTTTTTTACACTAATGTTACCATTAAAGATCGTCATAAATATTTTGTGTTACTCTTTATTTACTTTTCAAATCAATAAAAAATAGAGTCCTCGTTACATAAAATGATATCAAATTTTAATTGGAGGATATTTCACAAATTATGTTACAAATTATATATCAGAACTGGATGCAATGACATCTTCAAAAGATCACTTTTATTTAACAAATAAAAGACGACACCTACGAAAAGAATGAAATTGACGATAAAAACAAAGCCTTCACTTCTCAACCAGGAAATCAGATCCAATAAACTGTTGGAATTTCGATAAGTACTAATTGTGCATCTAAAACCGTTTACCTGATTTTGTGTTCCTTTGAAGGCAAAATTCATGAGAATAAAAAAAGAAATTGGCCTTCAATTTGACAATTATATATATCAAAAATATTTTTATCATGTAATTAGATTATTTTCGTTCGAAATGCTCAATATATTCCAGCGAATATAGACGATATGAGTCAACGGACAACTTATTTCTATGAAAAATGAGATAACTTAAGCTTTTCCATCGTCAGTGGTGTTCACACCCTTGTATTCGTTACCCGTGAACTTACGATCATTCTTTAAACCAGGATATGCTAGTATATAGCTGATACGTTTATGTTACAGGTATTTATAACAACATCGTCATACTTAAATTACTGGTAATCTAAAAACATCGTTGAAAGTCGGCAATTCTAAAATCCCGAACCGTTATATTGACTTAGTATTATATAAAATATATGACATAACATTTAATCGTATTTGGGTTGACTTGTGATATGCTTCAACTAGACTTCTAAATGTTTCGTTCACCTGGCCTGTGTGACCTGTTAATACAGGATGCTTATTCTTCCTGGGAAGCTCACACTTCTGGAATTTCCTTTGGTACGCGTTTTATGCCCTCTTCACACATCAGTAATGTTTATAGATATTTAGGTTAAGCACTATTTGTTACCTATACCTTTTACAATTATTGCCTTGGAAATATGTACGAAAGAAAGTGATATAATTGTAACTAGAATTCTTTCTCGAGAAAATAAGTTAATTCAATACAGAAGCATCTTCAGGTAATAAAAAATCTAAACAAGAGGCCCATGGGCCACATCGCTCACCTGAACACTGTGGCTAGCATAAAAGCAAAAATTAGTTTATTACTGAAAAGTTTAAACCCAAAAGTAGTCCCAACCATTCCTTAAAGGGTAGAGAGTATGATTTGCACAACTTGAATCTACACTATCTGAGAATAATTCCATATAAATATGACCAATCATGGCTTTGTTATTCTTGAGAAGAAGATTTTTAAAGAATTTTCCCATATATTTCTATGTAAAACTTTGGTCGGCCATTGTGGCCCCGCCCTACCTCCGGGGGTCATGATTTGAACAAACTTCAATCTACACTACCTGAGGATGCTTCCAAATAAATATGACCAATCATGGCTTTGTTATTCTTGAGAAAATTTTTGAAGAATTTTCCCATATATTTTTCTGTCAAACTTTGGTCGGCCATTGGCCCCCGGGGGTCATGATTTGAACAAACTTGAATCTACACTACCTGAGGATGTTTCCATATAAATATGACCAATCATGGCTTTGTTATTCTTGAGAAAAAGATTTTTAAAGAATTTTCCCATATATTTCTATGTAAATTCCATATGAAAATTCTACGCTTTTTTTGGATTTTTCATATGGGATACAGTGTAAATGTGTACTTTGAGAAAAACTTACGAAAAAAGATGAATAAAAACGTATTTTCTGACCCGGCTGGGGGGGGGGGGGGGGGGGGGGGGGGGGGGTCCTGTCCACAAGCACCTGTGGATCAAGTTATACCTAGTAGAAATCCACATTAAAACAATCTGCTGCTGAAGAACAGTAGGATCACGATGACACAGATGAGCACTGTACCAAAATGGTTTAAAATCATTAAAATCTATTTTAAAAGAAAATCTTTACCGTTGACATCAAGCAGACAAATTTTTATAAACAAATAATCATGGTGCCATCCAATGAAATTGATTAATTCATGAACTTTGATTCAGAATGGTACTATCTACTTTTTCAAGACTTTATACAATCATTCCCCACGATAAAGAAAGTCGAGGCTCTTTAATCAGAAACGTAGTAACAGGGGGGGGGGGTGCCTTTTTAAATCTACAAGTCCCACTGGGACTGTACGTGGTGATCCAACCTATACTCATAGTTCCCTCTCTAAGGAAAAGTTCTTCAAAATCATAGGTCACTTTTTAACATTTTTAATATTCCAAACAACCAAAATGAATTTGAACTATCATATACATACGGATATGGATTCCGAAACTTCATAAGAATCCTTACAAGCAAAGATACATAGCGGCTTCCAGTAAATGTTCAATCAAGCCTCTTTCTTAACTTCTCACTAAGATATTAATAGTGGTGGGGAGACTTCAAGAGTCCTGTGCAACAATATATTCAGAAAGTGGTGGAAATCAGATGTGGATACCTAAAATTTCCAAGGAACTTTTGGATAATTTGAAATCAAAAGATTTTACCAACATCAACAGTTTAAAAACTTACGACTTTTCATCTTTAAACACAACCGTTCCCAACGATAAATTAAAGTCCAGGCTTTTTCATATCATTGACAGCTGCTTTTTAAACTCGTAAATTTACTTATCTAGTCATTGGTCACCTCACCTCACCTGTCCTCTTCGTGCCCGCTGGCACATAAGGCCCCAATACACTGCCTCCACCTGCCTCTGTCTTTGGCTGCGGCCCTCGCTGACGCCCAGCTTTTCCACCCAAGTTGTAGCCTCTCTTGCTTGGTGGTCTTCCTCCAAGTTTTTTTGGCCACCCTACTTTTCTTTTTCCTTCTGGATGCCATGTCAGTGCAGTGGTACATATCCTGGTGTTATCCATCCTCAGTACATGGTCAATCCAATTCCACTTCCCGAGGGTTATTATTTCACTTGCTGTAGCTGTCTTTGTTCTATGAAAGAGTTCTTCATTAGACACTTTCTCAGGCCATCTTACTCGCAGGATCTTTCTAAGGCATCTATTCTGGAAGGTGTCAATTTTCTTTTTGTCTATCTCTGTTATTTTCCATGTTTCACTTCCATACATTAGAACTGACAGGACTAAGCTGTTAAATAACTTTACTTTAGTTTGGATGAAATTTTTTTATGAGCTCCAGATTTTCCTGGGCCTTCCAAATTGAGACTTAGGTTTTCCCAGTCTGTTGGTAATGTCCTCGTCAGCACCTCCCTTTGTTGTTATTACACCTCCAAGGTAAGTAAATGTTTCTACACCCTCCTGGTCTTGCCCATTAATCTTGACTGCTTCTTTTATGTCCGTGTTGAGCTTCTTCACTTTAGTTTTCTCAGTGTTTATTCTGAGGCCACCTTGCCTATAGCAATTTCATTGAGTCTTTGTGTCTTTTGCTGGATGTCTTGAAATTTGGCGGAAAGTAAGCAAGATCATCTGTGAAGTCTAGGTCTTCGAGTTTTGTTGTTAAATTCCACCTTATTCCTGTTGGTTCTCTTTTTGTAGTTCTTTTCATTACGTAATCTATAACCAACAGAAATAGGAATCCAGACATTGTGCAGCCCTGTTTCACTCCTGTTGTTACACTGAACCAGTCCGTTTTTTCTCCATCTTCTAAGACTGCATATTGGAATGATTCATATAGGAGTTTCACCATTCTGACCAGTTTGTCTGGGATGCCATAAAACTTCATGATGAACCAAAGGCTCTCTCTGTGAATGGATTCAAATGCCTTTTCAAAGTCAACATAATTTACAAACAATGTTGAATTCCATTCGGTGCATTGCCCTATGATGTTTCGGAGTGTGAATAGTTGTTCCGTTGTACACCTTCCTCTTCTGAAGCCAGCTTGTTCCTCACGCAGCTGTTTTTCCACTCCATCTTGGATTCTTTGTACAGTGTATTACTATTCTGGAGAATACTTTGCTTGGCACAGACAAAAGTGTTATACCTCTATGATTATCACATACCGATCTATCACCTTTCTTTGGGATCTTCACTATCACTATCTGCACTCCAAACTGATAGTATAGTTTCTTGTCTCCAGATTGTTGAAAATAGTTTTTCTAAATATCTTGCTGTTGTCTCTGTGTCTGCCTTTAACATTTCAGCTGTTATCCCATCTACTCCTCCAGCCTTTCCATTCTTCAGCTTCTTTATAGCTTTGACAATTTCCTCTTTCCGTATGGGACTTGTATCCATCTCATCAAATTCTTTTTCGCTTTCAATTTCTAATGGATGTTCAGGTTTTGGGCGGTTTAATATTTCTTGAAAGGGCTCTTTCCATCTTTTCTTTCGAATTCGTTCATCTTGACTGTTCAGGATCTTGCCGCCCTTTTTATCCTTTATTGCCGTTGTCATGCCTTTCTTCTCATTGCTTAGCACTCTAGTTATCTGGTATACTGTTTTCATGTGCCCATTACTTGCTGCTCTTTCTGCTTCTGTAATCATGTCTTCTGTCCACTTTCTCCTGTCATTCCTCATACTCCGTTTTACCTCTCTGTCTTTAATTGAATATTCATTTCTTAAATTTCCTTTTAATCTTTCTGATCTGCTGTTGGTAAGTTGGAGTTTTAGCTGCTTCCTCTCTTCTACTACCTTCCAAGAGCCCCTGCTTATCCATGGTTTTTGTCCTTTTTCTTTTACTCCAAGTATGCTGTTTGCTGTCTCGTGTAACCTTTTATCATATTTTTAACCTCCCACTGTGTGCTCAGTGTATTTTGGGTTTCCGTAATCATTGGAGTTTTTACTCTGCCTGGTGATTAGCCATGCAGAAACCCCCTGGACTCGGAGGGCCACTGGTTTTCTGCTGGGGTTTTCCTTCCCTTAGTACCGTTCACAGTAGCTCAGTCGGTAGAGCTCTCTCTCCGTGATCGGGAGTTCGTGAGTTTGTACCTCGGCATCTTCTTGACCTAGTCGATAAAATGGGTAGCAACTGTTCCTTCGCCATGCGCTCGGCACTTTGAAGTGAAAGTTGCGGGTCCCTCAGATGAGACCTTAAAAACCGAGGCCCCGTGTCAACGGCAGGCGTTGGCACGATAAAGATCCCTCACTGCTCAATGGCCTTGAGTGCCGAGTAAAGGTCAAAATTTAAAGCCCTTCACCGGCATACGGTGACGTCTCCATAAAAATGAAAAATTCTCGAGAGGGACGTTAAACAATATACAATCCATCAATCAATCATTCCCTCAGCCACCATTTCCAGTAAGAAGAAAAGTCGTTATTTATCATAATTGGCCCTGTAAAAATATGAAAAAATAAAGTGGAGCCATTTTTAAATTTATGGTCTATAACAAATGTTTAGGGCACTAACTTTAAGATTTGGGTATTAGTTTGGCAAAAAGCGCGCGCGATTGGTAACAGTGAAAGTCGAAACCGGGAAAGTATTCCGGAAATCCACATTTTTTGGCATATTCAATGTATATAAACGCAATTTTCAATATATCGCATTCGAGTATGTATTCCAAACTTTTTCGATTGCAAAATTATATCATAATCAATAATTTCAACGTTTAATTTTGACCTCACAAAGATGCAGACATGACGAATTTTGATAAATTGTGTTTCGCAGATAAAGATAAATGATGACAATAATGACTTTTTTCTTCATTTTGCTTATTTCACAAATATCTAGTGACCCTTTTCTTCAAGAAAAATTGAATAAGTACTTTTTTCACAACAAGAAAACACTACAACGACTAATCGTTCATAAAAGTAAATGTGCATGTGTTTTTAAAAAAAAGTTACCTAGGTAATTAATTGTTTTATCTATAAATGACAAGTCGTAAATTACATTGAAATATCAAAATGAAACCTGTGAGGAATCCAAAATAACCACTCTTATAATGAAGTATTAATGTATTTATTTTTTATAATCAACATTTAATAGCACGAAAAAAAAACAAGATGTGTTTGTGAAACACTATGCGCCCGGCGGCAGCAAAGTTCGAAAAACGCTATTTTTAGCATATAGGTCACAGTCAAGGTCTCAAGGTCATTGACCTTGGTTTCATTTGAAAGAACTTGATTAGTGGAGTATGTATACATAATATGAAGTCTTTATCTCTCATGGTTCAAAAGTTATGGTTAAAGTTCAAAAAAGTTACTTTTAGCATATAGGTCACAATCAAGGTCACAAGGTCATTGACCTTGGTGTCACTTGAAAGAGCTTAATTAGTATTCAAACCAAATATGAAGTCTCTATCTCCTATGATTTAAAGATTTAAAAGTTACGTTGAAAGTTTAAAAAAAAGCTATTTTTAGCATATAGATAACAACCAAGGTCAAAAGGTCATTGACCTTGATGTCATTTTAAAGAGCTTCATAAGTGGAGTATGCACACCAAATATGAAGTCTCTATCTTCCATGGTTCAAAAGTTACGGCGAATGTTAAAGTTTGCAGGAAAAAAAACTATCTTTAGCATATAGGTCGCAGTCAAGGTCACAAGGTCATTGACCTTGGTGTCACTTGAAAGAGCTTCATTAGTGGAGTATGCATACTAAATATGAAGTCTCTATCTCTCATGGTTCAAAAGTTATGGCGAAGGTTAAAGTTTGCAGACAAACAGACAGACGGACGCACAGGACAAAAACAATATACGCCCCGGATCTATCGATCCACATTGCCAATGAATACCTCTTTTTAAAATTACGTTGAATTAACTACCGGTAAAACGGCGTGTTGATGACGTCGAAAACATAAACAAAATGACGTCATAATATACCTGAAAAAGGCAACTTATTACTTGTACCTGTGCTGGATTGATGAGTGTAAACAGAAAAGAAAAAAAAATTGTTTGAACAGCCTTTTCGGTCGATTAGTCGAGAGAGAGAGAGAGAGAGAGCATGTATGTGCCGAGAAATGATTCTTGATCTGTGATTTTATTCCTGGATAAGAAATAAATATATAATTATGAACATGTTGTAAGACTGTGGTATTTACATCTATGCATTCTAATCTGTTATAAATGTGTATAATAGTCTAGAAGGAATACTATAGTATCTCATATACATATAATAATTTTTGGAAATACATGTATTCACACACACGCAGTACATTCAAGAGCATCGTAAGGCAAAATACATGAATGATTAAATATTTATTACCTAATCAAATGAAATCTTGTTTTCTTAGAAATTTTTATATTACAAGATTATTTAATGCCTTTTTCTGGTCTTTTGACTGATCAGGCATTAAATATTTGTTTTATTACCTAATTTTAAAAGTGTTTACGATTGCATATTACTGAAGGTTCTGGACCATTATGAATTTATCGTAAAATTAATTCCTATGGTGCATCTGCATTATTAATTAAAGATTGATTGTATAGACTATTGTTTAAAATTTTCCTCGGGAATTTTTCAATGATATATCGAAACGCCTACACTTGCCGACAGAGAGCTGCAAATTCTGTCCTTTACTCGGCACTAAGGGCCATTGAGCAATGCGGGACCTTTTTCGTGCCAGCAGTGAACCTACTGCGACACAGGACCTTGATTAATAGGTCTCATCCGAAGGACCGGTCTCCACGTCCCACAGTGTATTAATTAAAGTGACCTTCATTAAATAAAATATCCTTCCATTGAAATCATACATTTTTTAAAAACGATGTCCAAAGATCAAATATGATGAGAGGTCCCGTGTCGCAGTAGGTGCACTGCTGGCACGAAAAAGATCCCTCACTGCTCGATGGCCCTAAGTGCCTTTATTGCTTACAAATCTTTCAAACGAACTTCTTCCGATTCAAGAAATACAAGAAATGTGGAAACAGACATGAAAGTATTAAATTTTGTAAAGTATAAATCCTTTGTTTTGATGTTTACTCTCTTAGTTGAGGTGTCATTTCGTTTGTTCGCACGGTCACTGAAAGTTGTGCAGTTTGCACTTACGTAACATACACATAGGTCCAGGTTGATACGAATCATTTCAATAAAAAAAGCAAGATATCTTTCACCTATTGTAACAGAAAAATACATTTTATTTCTAATTTAGAGCCCATAACAGACAAGTTTGAGATTATTAAATTCATTCGTTATGTATGTTCTATTTGAACTACTTTTCATTCAGGGAAGTACATGTAGCATCGTTTTTGAAAGGGAGAGGGTCGGTCAGAAAAAAAAATCAAGTCACCTCAATAATCTTGAAAAGTGAAAAAAAAAAAAAAGGAAAAAAGAGAAAATGTTCAAAATCGAAAAAATACT
>PRKT01001458.1:0-28354 GCA_003671525.1 Saccostrea glomerata
ATCGCCTATTGGAGTAGTGGCAAAAAAGGATGGGGATTGGCGTCCAATTCACCACCATTCATATCCTTCTAATTTTAGTGTTAATGATTTGACAGACACCGAAGCTTGTTCTGTTCAATACACTTCTCTTGACGAGGATTTAGACAAGGTAGGGTCACTGGGAAAAGGGGCTTATCTTGGAAAAATGGATGTTAGATAAGCTCTTAGATTACTTCCGGTTCACCTTTTTGACCACCATCACTTGGTTTCAAGATTAATGACCAATATTATTATGATATGTGTCTACCCATGGGTTGTTCAAGTAGTTGTGCTTTATGGGAAAAGTTTACCCATTTTATTCAGTGGGTAGTAGAAATAAAAACTGAAGTTCACAAACTGTACCATTACTTAGGTGACTTCCTTTTTGCTGGGGGAACATTAGAAACAAACATGTAAATTGCCGATGTTTTCATTCAAAATTACCTGCTCTGCTTTTGGCATCCCTCTTGCAGAAGAGAAAACAGAAGGTCCAAAATCAGACCTCACATTCCTGGGTATAGAAATTGATACAGATAAGATAATTATTCGAATTCCTGAAGAAAAAAATATATCGATCTGGAAAAATCACTGCTTGATATGTTACAAAAAACAAAAGTTACGCTGAGAGAATTACAATCTTTGGTAGGTTTTCTGAATTTTTGTGCTAAACCTATTCCATCTGCTGGTGCCTTTAATAGAAGAATTTGTGGTGCTATATGTGGAATAAAATACTCAAGTAATTTCTTTAGGGTAACAAAGGCAATGAAATCTGACCTCCTTGTGTGGTTAGATTTTATACACATATTTAACGGCAGTTTATATTTCATGACTGTTAATTGGTTGTCTAATGACCAACTTCATCTCTAGACTGATAGTCCAGGCAATCAACATTTCGGGTGCGGCGTTTACCCTCATGGACAATGGGAAATTTTGGACGGCCTGATAGCTGGAGGAATCTAAACATAATGTTAGACATAACATGTTAGAGATAGTGCCAGTCGTATGTACTTGCAATTTTCTTAATTAAAAATTATTTTCTCGACAAGAAGATATTGCTTTACATTGACAATAAAGTGCTAGTTTCAATTCTAAACAAAAATCATCAAGATCTCCAGGAGTTATTGAATTTGTCAGGCCATTGGTTTTACATTCCATGGTAAACAATTTTTACTTTTAAGCTTGTCATATCGATGGTAATAATAAGGCTTTACCTGATTCTATTTCTCGCAAACAGTGGACAAGGTTTCGAGTTGTGGTAAAGGTAAAATCCATAATTGCAACTACGGTCAAATATGTGTTAAACACTCGATTGATTGATTGTTTATTGTTTAACGTTCCTCTCGAGAATTTTTCACTCATATGGAGACGTCACCGTATGCCGATGAAGGGCTTCAAATTTTGACCATCATTGACTCACTCATTCCCTTACGTACTGTAATAAATATGGAACCAGCACCTTGTTTTCATTGATTATGTGTGACTGTGAGGACTCAGGTTTAGCTAGCTGTTCCAGACAGCATAGTCCTTATTTTTGATACCTGAAGTTAAATCTTCATGATATAAGCTAAAACTATATTTTTTCATTGAATTCTACTCACGATTAATGTCTAAAACTGTTTGAAAATATCAAAGCATTGCAATCATGCCACGAACAGCTGAGAAACACCTCGATCGGCGCTGTGGTACTTCAGTGTAAGCTGACGCCAGTGACTCCGTGTTAATATCCTAAATATGCCTTTAGTTACTAAAATCGTAGATACGATCTACGATTTTATATAATTTGAGATGGACAATTAGATATTAAATTTAATATATTCGGATATATGTAAATACTGCACTAACCGGTCGCCGTAGATTTCCGTCAAAAGTACGCAAGGTGTAATATCTTATATATATATACAAGTAATAAATAACAAGTTTATTAACTTCAGTGGGAACTGAAGTGGGTCGGTACGTGATCAAATCTTCTGAGGAGTCCTTCGGCCTTAACAGGATTTGATCACGTGACCGACCCATTTCAACTCCCATTGAAGTTTGTAAACTCGTTTTTTATTTCTTATTTATTAGGCTATGAGACAAACTATATCCACCTCTCAATCGAATTGTAACAAATATTTTGACGTCAAAAATTAACAGCAATAACGTCATCTACAGCAGCGCATTGCGCACAAACCCTAGGCGCGGATCTGAGACACAGTAGTAAATATCGCTATAATAATTGGATTTATTTTGTAAAAGGAAATGAATCTTATTATTTTAGTTTTACAAGCATGCATTTTTGTACCGTATAACATGATTTTAAAATTTACCCAAATTTGCAAATTGATCAATGAAAACTCGTATCAGCTGTGTTTTCAAAAAGATGGTGTGTATCAAATGATTTCAACATGATGAATATTTTCTTTATGATTTTTAAAAAAATTAATTTATTACACGCACAGGTACAACACATTAAAAAGTTCAGGAATAAAGGGATCTTTGTTTCAAATGAAATTAACTGTTTAATGGAAAACTTTTTGAATTGGAAAGGACCTCAAATGGACCTCTCACACTTGAGATTTTATTTAAAATTTAGCCGCCTATCTACAGTCTACCACAAATTAAATAATACTGGAATGAGTAAACAACTACTAGCTTCCAATAGTTTTAAACTTATTTTTATACATGAGGAATATTTTCTTTACGGATTTTTAAAAACAAATTTATAACATGCACAGTTACTAAAATAATTAAAAATGTTTGACCACTGCAAATTGTTACCATGGGGAATATTCTTGGTCATTTGGTAGTTTGGAAAAAAAAGGAAGTAATCTTTGTCAATGAAGAATTAAAGCTATATATTGATAAATCTAGATCTACAACATGTGAACGATGGGCCTCTTGTTTTAACATAAAGTTTCGTGACCTGCAAAAATTCACTCTTTTTGGTTATATGTTCTCATCAGCCTATCGGCGTATTAAAAATATCATTTTGGATCGGGAAAATATCAATATTTTAATAAATTTTTTTCTAAAAAAAAAAAAAGTCTTGTAATTTACACACAGTATTCTAATTTCGAACAAAAATTAGAATATCTATAAAACAGACACTGCTTTAACGTCATGATTGTACATTTGAAATAAGTCATTTTTCCAAATATCATTTCAAGTTCCTTACTTTCCTATTAGGGCATCTTTATGGGCAGCGGAAAGGGCAAAAATTACCATAATGTGAAAACAAATACCAAAAAGACTGTAACATAGTTCCATAGAACAAAGCTCGCATATAAACCTAAACATAATAATAGATCAATTACTTAACGATTACTAGATTAAATGATTAACAGTAAACAATTCTAAAGATATAAAACTTCGTGAAAAATACCTGACTGAAATGTGTTTATACTACACAAAACTTCTCAAAAATAATTACCGAAATAACTTTCAAATAATATGCTTTACATCACAAAAGTTTCCTATAAAAAAAACTTACATGGTAGTAGGCCACAAATCAAAAGAAGGTACTAGGAAGAACAAAAACATGTATGTACATCTTCACGGATGGAACTTGAATTGCTCAACACAATTTGCACGGGAAAATGAGGGAAGTAACTCTATACACAAAAGAGTACTACTCAAGGAAGACAATTCAAAAAAAAGACAAAGAACGATAACTCTATATGATTCACATCTTTCACTGCATATTACAAAGCGACATAAATAAAAAAAAAAATAAGAACTGTGACAGCACAAGGACGAACTTAAAAGTTGGAGACTGTACAGCTGACAAAAGTGATACACAACTTGTAAACAAGGCTGGTTTCTATTGGTATATTCTCTATGTACACAAGTTAATTCGATCAACAAAAATGTATGAAGTACTTGTTCACGTTGTAAATAAAACGATTATAAGTAACTTAGATATTATTGCGCCGTGTGGTTCGGCTATGTATTGACCTCTGGCCTCTGACAAACCATACAGAATTGAAGATATTTTCTCTCTGTATGTTTATATAGTGGAAAGATACCACAAATGTATATATTTTGATGTAACTGCTAATTTTCGTCATTTAATCCCGTTCTTTATAATTAAGTCTCATTTATTAGGCATAGGGTTAAGTATTTATAAATCAAAAGAATTCTGGTGGATAGTGTAAGATTTTCTAATATAAACACACTTTTAGCCCTTCTGTATCATCAATTGTTTTTCTTAATAACTGCTTTAGGATATTACATTTGTTTTATAAATCAAAATTAAAATTATATATTTATATATTGTATTTTGAGAAATGCAACAACGACAAACGTCGCACTCAATTGACGAAGGAGGGAGGCCAACGGCAACGCATGGGATACGGAAATTCGCAGGGAAGGCCAGACTTCCGGGCGTTAAGAAAAGATGCCAGAGAGTCAAGAACTCAGATCCACCTCAAAACATGGATCTCGGAGCAAACAAGGAGGCAATACCAGATCAAGAGAAGTTGTTCGTCAGTAGCGGGAAAATGCTGCCGGAAATCAACAAGATGATAGAGACGATTATACCTCAACGGCTTTACACCCATCGACTGAAGATAGCAAAGTCTCTTTTAGTACTGACAATGTACAAAATTTATCTGATTCAGATCAAGTCGTTTATTTTGACACAATTTCTCCTTCATGTTCAATGCCTCAAATAACCAGTGTAAATGATGATCTAGGTATGCATGTTACACAGTCAGTTAAACAGAAAACAATGAAGGGGATTTTTGTAGAATTGCATACACTATTAAATAAGCAAACAGATATTGAAACACAGGAGATTAGAATTCTATTTACAAGTGTCAACTCACATTAAAACCTGCAAATTCAATCAAACTTATAACACTTGATACTTGGCTATATGCAATTTTACTTATATGAGTTTATATTTGTCAGCACATATTGAACAAACTCACAGCCTTATCAAATGTATAGCTAATGTTTAACTCGGTGCCAGTCGAGGTTCTGGTGGATGATGTTGGAAAGAATATGACCAATAATTTTCACTTTAAAGGGCCAAAGATAACAGTATTTCCTTGGACAGAATCGACCCAGAGCTTTGGCTTCTTTAAATAACCCCAAATACTCACTCAGTAAATAAAATTTCTTAGGGCAGCTCAAAACTTTGCTATGAGTAGAACAACAAAGGCTCTTGTCGCATGCAATATTGCCAAATTCAACACCAGTGTTTGAAGTATCAAAGCAATCATCCTGCAATTCATTGTCCTGATAAACAAGAGATACAGAGGACATCATGACCTGTAAGGGCTTTTCAAGCCCCCTTTTCATTTTTACGTTAGTCAGGCAGCAAATATTCAACAGGTTCCTTTAGTAAGAACAGGTTTATCACCAATTAACTTGAACAAGTTTAGCTTTTAAAAAAAACTTAGAGAGTCAGCCAGAGGATTTTTCTTCTCTGTGATGTTTTAAAAAATAATAGGGAACTGAGAAAACATGAACTACCTCCCAGAATTCCAAAAGACGCAAGCGCATTTGAAGTTCTTCGTATCATAACTAGTCAGCCCGTGGGCTGACTAATATGTGTCCTTATCTGTCAATTTTTCCAAATGAAGCTGTAGCTAATGAATTAAAGAACGGGTTTGATTTAGGTTTTTTATTTTCATTATGAAGCTCCAAGATTGTCAACAACCTGTAAAAATTTAGTTTCTGTGAACGATCAATCTAAAGAAGTAAAAGAAAAAATTGACTAAGAAATTTCTTTGGGTCAAATAGCAGGTCCTTACAATCATGAACCTTTGTTTAATTTAAGACTATCGCCTATTGGAGTAGTGGCAAAAAAGGATGGGGATTGGCGAAATGGAAAACACTGAGAGTTATTCCCCTTAGACCGTATCGGAAAAACGTTACAAAAACAAGGCTAAGTACAGTGAATGGAAGATAGTTCCTATCTGTGATGACAATTTTAGCATGTTACAAAGCTTTTGTTGCAAATAGTACACGTGCTTGTGTTTGAAATATGAAATATCATTTGCAATCATGAAGGCCGAATGAACGAGGTAATCAGCCGTGCAATACTCTAATGTTAACGATTGGTATTGTGACATTGATGAATGTAACAATATTTCCACTGACTTTAAAAAGAATAAACATTTTTTTAAAGTCACTAGCATAAATATCTGATAATTCACATAGCACAGAACTATCTCTACAAACAATGTCGAGACAATGACCCGTTGTAGATGGGATCACGAGTGACGGACTTATGAGGGCTGGCTCAAGTATAGATCTCAATGTTGGACTAAGAAGCACACAAGCTATGCCTATCCCGTAATACTGATTAAGTTGTTCTAACAGGGATTCACGTGCAACACCAACAACCTTGTTTAGAAACATATTGTTCTGTGGTATGAAAAAATTGGCGAATTCACCAAGATGCACACACTGAAGAAGATATTTAAAACACATCCAAAAGCATTCCAGTATATTGTTAGGATTCCAATTCATATTTCCGGCCTGTATTAACCAGAACATTGTGGTCTTCATGAAGTACGAACACAGTAATGGTTCCTCTACGTTCTTATTGATCACTTCTTTGAGAAATATTTTGAGAAGCCCATAACATAAAAACTGAGTATGATTCATAGCGTACACTAGTTTTAGTTCGGCATAAGAGAAAGAAAGTCTCCACTCTAGTTCAGTTTTACTATTACTACATTTACTCCCAATAGGCACACAATGGTAACCTTCGTTTCAAATTTCTTGAAGCACACTTGCAGGAGGCCAAAAGTTTATATGGCATTTTTTCAACCAATCATCCGTAGACTGTGGCCAATATTTACAGCTAAAACAGAATACACTATCAAATGAAACAGATCCGATTTCATGACTGGCACAAGGACCATGTTCTTGAATATTGTAAAAGATCATCGTATCACGATATTGTTGGATGAATTCAAGTCTCCATAAAATACTTGATACATGAATTCTGTCATTGAACGGAATGATGGTTGATCTTATGGTTTCATTATGATTGCAGGGCGTTGTTAAGAGCTGTAATCTAACAAATCCTGGTGGTGTGTAAGCGTCCTCCATGAGTACAACAATATGCGAAATTGATGGATTGTAAGCTTTTAAAAAGGAAATGTCGTTTATTACTAGCCAACATTCATGCCATTCCATGTAATCTTTGTCAGATGAATTAATCCTGAATCCCTCCCTATGACTTCCGCTTAGCATTGTTCTCAATCTACATCTGTGTTTACAACTTGGTGGTTTATTTTTGTAGATCATGTCCGCCATATCATTCAGGTCTCTTCTAATGGCGACTTTAATTGGCGATCCTAACTTTCGACACAGTCAAGCATAAAGGATATCCGAGAGTCGGAATGTGTGATCCATTCTGTAAAGTGCATGTGAAGGAATTCAAATTGTATATTCAATAAAATTAATTTGGTAAACAGGTAAATATTTGTGTTTAAATAAATTAAAATATATTGGACGTTCCACAACTATTCTTTAAGACAATGGGAATGCGATCATTCTTCTTTAAATTTATTACTTTTAATAATCACTTTAAAAATAGTAAATGTATGCACACGGGAAAAGTGACATGATAACTCATTTATGTAGCAATAAATGAAATCCTAGTTTCTACATGGAACTGAATTTTAATCTATGTAATACAGACAAGAATCGCCCAGCATGATTCATAGTATACATGTACATGTATAGGGGTTAATAATATAGCATTTGGAAGTTAGAATTTCAGCGCAAACAGTCTTTTGTTTGCCTTTTCACTTCTGAGATTAGTCGGGGATATAATATATGTTTTTAATAATTATATACTTTGCTATGATTATTCTTTTCTTTGTAGATCACTGCGCAGTTTCATATACTAGTAGGCCTAATGTCTTTTTTGATAAGATTTCAAGTTGTATGGCGATGACTTTAATTGATATAAACAATTCTATAATAAATAATCTAGTGGTCGGATCCACTACATTATATAAGATTGGTTGATTGTGTGTTCTTCTACATTCCTCTGTTAGCAAAAATAAATTAATAATGAACACTTAATTTTGAATAGATATTTTGAGTATGTTTTTTGAAGTAGTTACGATTGCACCCAATACAGTTCCTTATCTGAAATTTTTGGAAAACTGTAGTTCTTAGTTACATTTTAAAATATATATTGTATATGTACACCTGAAGACGGTTTAGTAAATCAAGAAAGCGCTTGTGTTGAATGAAATTTAGAAGCTGCATTTTCTTTTTCTCTTATAATTATTTCAGATTCCCTATAAATCAAACAAACAATATGGATGTTATTTTGCTTGGTTAATGTTTCGCTTCTGGCCGCGGTGATCAATTTGCTGGGGCTACCACAGGGCTGCCCCACAATCAACAATCAATACAATAAATGTGACAACCCAAATCGGGCGGATCATGCACTGGGTAGGTCGCAAGTGCATGAACGTCACCAATGCAATAATCAATCAAATTCAATCAATCAATTATTAATCAATCAGTCAATCAATCAATTCAAATATCAATCAAGTCAATAAACAATGGCATGAGCATAAGAATATGTGTTGCACTCGTCCAATTGCGTTGAGGTGCGATGGAATACGTAAACACTAGGAATTCCAATCCCAACAAGGCTGAAGTGGACGCTATCGCAAACAGGCAGTCATCACGGTATAGGTAAAACAGAGACTTCATCACCGCGATATTGGTTAATTCGGACGCAATCTCCAACAGGCCTTCGTCACGATATAGGTAAAATAGAGACCTCATCACCGCTATATTGGTTGATGCGGACGCTGTACCCAACAGGCAGTCTTTGCAGAACACACAATCATACAAATTCACTAAATTAATGCAACACAAGTTGATGAAGACGCTGGACAAAGCAGGGCACCATTAGGGAATATTAGAGCACACGATTATCGCTGCGATATAGGTTGTTGTTGACGCAGGACCAAGCAGGAAGTCTTCAGCTACAATGAGATAACAAGAACAGCAGCATTTGTTCTAAAACAAGAGGAGGGTGGGTGGGGGAAATTAAAACATTGCAACAATTCAACTTCACAAAATTTTCCATGACCTTACCGTTTTATCGATTTATCGAGAAAGGAAGAGTAGGAAACAACTAAATATTAGACTAGTATATGTAAACGGACCTAAATTATTTGGATTGATAGGTTGGGACTAAGGGTTAATATAATATTATATATCTGAAAAGACTTAAGATATCAGGAATGGAGGGACATAGGGTTACTGAAATAAACTCACTTATCCGAGACTAGGCTCGTATAAGTGGTATTATTTCAGATTCCCTATAAATCAAACAAACAATATGGATGTTATTTTGCTTGTTTAATGTGGCGCTTCTGGCCGCGGTGATCAATTTGCTGGGGCTACCACAGGGCTGCCCCACAATCAACAATCAATACAATAAATGTGACAACCCAAATCGGGCGGATCATGCACTGGGTAGGTCACAAGTGCATGAACGTCACCAATGCAATAATCAATCAAATTCAATCAATCAATTATTAATCAATCAGTCAATCAATCAATTCAAATATCAATCAAGTCAATTACTTGTCAATCAATCAATTATTAATCAATCAATCAATTCAAATATCAATCAAGTCAATAAACAATGAAATGAGCATAAGAATATGTGTTGCACGCGTCCAATTGCGTTGAGGTGCGACGGAATATACCACTTGCAAGGGCCATGACTACTCGTGTCTACTACGAGTAATCATGGAACTGCAACCGCCACCAATGGGGTGCCAAGAACCATGGTGACGGCTGCAGTACCTCAACGCAAATGGTCACTGTCAACCAGGGCCTGCCCATTCGCCAATTAAAATTTTCAGCATATGTGATTACACAAGTTTTACAAACGGAGTCAAGGACTTGACCATATAAAACAACTTCAATTTACTCTAAACATTGTTGATACTTACCGACACTGTATTTTTCCATTGTTACTGGTATAAATTACCTAAAAGGCTGTCACATTTTTATGGCTTTTAAATCATTAAAACTTCTCTTACCAGGTTTCCTTGCGTGACAAAATACAGTAATATAAAACTTAGAAAAAATATAACTATCTTTGCAAGTGTTGCTTATGTTGTCTGAAAGGGTTTTGTACTGAACAAACCCAAATGGAAAAACCGAAATTGGAAAAGGAAAACGATAATGTCACCTCTGAGCATTAGGTTCTAAGCTACTATAAACAACTTTTAATAATAACAATGAGTGTCATAATGCACCCCCCCAGTTGCTTCGTAATACTTGATATCGCGATTACTTAACTTAGCGGAACTCTTCCGCAATGGAGGTAGGAAACGTCTGTTGGGTGGGGGTAAAGTGCTATTGAATACAATGCAAGATCGATCATTGTAGAATTTGTAAGGACAGATGAGTAACAAAATCCTGGTGGAATACCTTGCTAAACAATTGCTGAACTAGCCTAATAAATTTTTGAGAGGAGCCAATCCTAAATTGTTAATTTATAACGATTTTTAACTAGAGGACTCTTCTCGTCAAATTTTCATTGAAAAACATTTTCAAAAAAACAGCAGCAGATAAAATATTCCAAACTTTCCTTAATTGACAATCTACTATTTGGAGTTCAATATATGGCAAAACCATGTGCTTTCGGCATTGATTTGTTCGAATCTTTCGATCTTCACTACTGTAAACAATGTCCTTTGCCTAAAATAGGTGATATTTCATATTCAAATAGGTGATATCATGACATCTGTTCCTTGGAACTATGGAACGGAAGTACCCGGAAGTTAATGTTTACGAAAATCTCATGAGTCACGTGACGAAACTTACTTAAAATTCAGTCTCTATAAACATAACTGTTTATAACAGAGAGAAAATATCAATAAATATTTTAGAAATTATACGGAAATTTGATATAACTTTACAACAATTGATAACAAAAGGTTTTTAAAATGTCTCGGAGTATAAAATACGGGGGGGGGGGGGGGGGGGGTCAGGGCAGCCTAAATAGTCTTAAGGAAGGTAGCAATCATTATTTAATGTTGTAAAGAATGCAGATAGGCGATATTACCTAATAGTTTCGCATTGGTGATAACATTCATTCAAATTAAATTGGTGATATCACCAATTCAGCTCGAATAAGTGATATCATTCATTCGAAAAAGGTGTTATCACTAAATTGCAATAAATACGATAGCAACGCTTCATAGGTCACCAACTGAGGTAAATGCATACAATTCACACAAGTTTGAAGCGTCGCCCGCTTGTAACAGTTGAAGGAGCATCAGCTCTAGACTCGAAAAGTTCGAATCGTTGCGGGTTCGATTCCCACTGTGGAATGTGGAAGCCGGTGTAACGTTGAATATTGACACGGGTTGAAAATTGACCCGGGATTCATTTTTTAACGTTGAATATTGAACCGGGGTTGTTTTTCTCCTTAAAAATTCAGACCAAAAGTCGTTGAATTTATACCTGGGGTCATTTTTCAACAGCTTGATAATTTTTTTCTTATCTCTGATGACCTCAACAAGTTCAAAAATGACCCTTTGAATATTGACCCCATCTCAGAGTTTGAACATTTTTTGAATTGGGAAGTTGTTTTACGGGATTTATCAGTATCTCTATATTTATATTTCGGTTTCAATTTTTCCCTTTTCAAGAACAGTAGAAATATAAACCTATCATTTTGTGTATATATGTACATTTTGATCAGTACACGATTTCAGTTATCCTCAAGCCTGACCACTTTATTTTTTGACAATACTTTCTAAAATCCATAGCATCCATAGATAAATATGAAACTATGAATTGGGCATAAAACCAAAATCCTGGCAATCTTGTGTCTAGAAAGTGAGCCCTATTTATATTGATCGGATGGAAAAAACATCTCATTTAGTGAAATTCAGTATAAGAATTAACATTAAAATTAAAAGCCTAAAAATGAAACACATCGGCCAATATAAATCCATTGAAAGGTTATATATTTGTGAAAAAGATCAATATAGCGACCATAGCATGTAAGTATAATGTTGACTTTAAACAAGGTTAGTGAAATTCCTGTGACAAACTTATTTGTCAGGAGATGGCCTCGGCTTAAAAATTGATCGTTTTCGGAGCATAACCTTGAGAATGAGAATTCTTATTTTAAAACATATCATTTTTATTCGATACAATGTGATTCCTACTCGATTAGATGTTATACCTATTCGATAATTTGTAATTTGTATTCAATAAATTGCTATTCCCCTTGGAGGAAATATTACAAAAGGATTCCTAGATCAAAATATATCATTCCTTTCGAAAACACGCGTTTCCCATTCGATGTCATTCATATTTGCAAACATGCGATTCCTATTCGCTAATTTTATCATTTCTATTCGATAATTTTATCTTTTTTTGGTTTATATGCAATAGAGTTGTTGTTCAAAAACATACTGACATCCATTTCTATTCGAAAAAATACGATTCCTATTCGCTAAACTTCTTATTTTATTGCATAATTTTTTTCTCTCCTATGCGATGTTTTTCTTATTCTTATTCAATAATCCATTCTGGGAAATATGAAAAAATAGAACTGGTTGTAAACTCAATAAAATAGAAATGATATGTTTAACATGATTATCGAATATAAATCATTTTATTATCGAATAGAAATGACAAAATTATCAAATAAGAATCACATATTTTCGAATAGAATAAAAACTTGAAGGTGATGAATTCTCGAACAGAAATGACGTTTTTTTTTCGCACAAGAATAACAACTAATCGAATAGGAATCATATATTATCGAACAGGAATGACGATTTAGAAAAAGAAAAACAAATGTTTTGAATAAGAATGAGAAAAAAGTATAATAATGCAATGTTTTACCATATCCTTACAAATTCGGAAAGTTCACTTTGGAAAAGATGAAGAAGAAATCATTTCTCTTCTTATACAGTTGTTGGCCTCCATCTTCTATAATCAGTAAGACTTCCAAACATGAAACTTTGTTGCACATTCAGTGGTGACTTTAATTTAAAGTTCACTGGGATATATCGAGTCAACATATGTACTAAAATAAATATTGCTACTTGTTCAAACGTCATCGGTGTATCTATTTGCTGAGTTAACCCCTCAGCAAGTGTTTTTTTTTTCTTGTCATGTAAAATTTTAAAAAATATATTCTGATTCTGCTTCATAGAAATATTTAAAATATTAAAACAGGTCGGCCAATAAAGGAGCACAATAAGTGCCCATCGAAATTCCAAGATTTCAGGGAAGAATTGGTCTCCAAAGACTGCGAAAACGGTGTCGTTTCAACTTCAGGATACTTTGAGGTAGAATCAGGGTGATTTTTAACAAAGTGATTTTCACTGATGACCTATCACAAGGTACAAAAATTTCCGAGTTCCATTTTTATTGAGAAAGCAAGTGTCTATGATGTAAAATGTGTAGTGTTGAATTTGTCGTGAGGAATGCTTGTTTAGAGTGTACAAAAGTTGTACGTTTTGATGTTACTGACTTGAAAAAATGGTGATTTCAAATTTTATAAGTGGGGGGGGGGGGGGGGGGGGGGGGGGGGGGGGGGGGGGCTTAGCAGCTAAGCATCTTTAGCCCCTCCCGTTCCCGACGCCTATGCATTAAATCACAGTCATTCCAAGTCATAAATATGTGACTAGGGTCTAAATTCAACACCTTTGGTCTCAGTATTCAACGTTGAAAAATGACCCCCGGGTCAATTTTCAACCCGGGTCAAATATCAACGTTACACCGGTCCTTCGGATGAGACCATATAAACCAAGGTCCAGTGTCGCATTCGTGCAGTAGTTGTTGGCACAGAAAAGATCCCTCGCTGCTCATGATCAATGGCCTTCGCTGTTGAGTATAAAACAGCATTTGCAGCTCTCCACCTGAAAAGTGAGTGATACATTCTCGAGAAAGACGTAAACAACATACAAACATATAAAAGCAGCGTTTACTCCAATTTATGGTAAAATTGTAAATCATTTATGTACCGTTATTTTAAGAAACATATTGTCTACTACAGTATATTCTTCCTCTGTACCCGAATATTCTTCAACAAAGGCAAATTTTTACAAAAGTGTATAAAAAAAGTGTACAAATGTTGTGATATATATTTATTTGAACTTTTTCTAAATTGGCAAGAAAATCGACCAATACAGTGTGGAATCCATATTCCATGGATTCCATATTTATCATTTCCCTTTAGATGTTCAAATCTTTAAATGATTTGAGTTATATGAAAAGGTATACCACATAAGTTAAGTGAAGTACATTGTATTTATTCATTGGCATAAGTGTATTAACATTAGATAAATTAATCTATACTGAAACACAAAAAGAAACGCTACAAGCAGTGATCTACAAATATTTGATTTTTTTAATCTGACGATTTCTAAAATAAACATAGAAGGGTAAAATCGATTTAAAATTTTTAGAAAAAAATGTAAAATGATTATTTTTAACTTTTGAAAAAAAAAACAAGTGACTTAAAACAATCCTATCCCGGTCATTCAATTACAGCATTCAATACTGTCATGCACATCAATTGCAGTTTGATTTCTACAATGCAAAAGGTTCATCAATCTCGTCCCACCTGCGTTGAGACCTGAGCGAAACAAATATTCTTTGCCATTTTATTGCCTGTTTCTCAGATAATGAGCTCGAATCTTCTCTAGCCTAGCGCAGTGTAGTAACCATTGCAGTTCAGGTTCTGGGATCATGAAACATCTTAAGCTAGGTCAAAATCTTTATTTCATCATAAAATGTTGTAAAGGTTGAGAAGTCCAAAATTAAAATATTTTTCTATATTTCTTCTCAAAAGAGTTGTTATCTGCAGATTTCTAAATAAATTTCTCACTTAATAAATATTTTATAGGCGATAGAAAATTTGACAAGTCCTGGGGCCAGGTCTAAGGACTATGGTCCATGTAAATAAAATATAAGAGCATATTGATGCATGATGTAGTGCATATTTGTAGCTGCACCTCTTTATCATCTTTATTTTGAAATTTTCCAGCTAGAGCAATGGAAATGTGCACTTAAGTCTTTCAGGAAGCCTTGGCATCGTTGCAGAAATGAAAAGAGAATTTATTTTTCAAAATATTACTGCATTACTTATGATGAACAGATACATCGTACAAATCCTTAAAACCGTACATTTTTGCCAAATCTTTTGTTAGACATGCAATTTTTTATATCTGTTAAGGGGACTCAAACTCACCTTCCGGTAATGGTATGAAAACTATTCAACCATTAAATTACCTATTTCTATTCAGTTAAATATATTCTTTGTACAAAACTAGAGGTACTGTGAGCAATGAGCTCAATAAATGATACTCCCGGCCTCGCATATGAATATAATGGCAGTATCCATGTTTTGCTATCATAAAAATATGTCGGATCAAAAAGTAGAATAGGAGTTGTACAATGGCAATATGCAATAAAGATTCTATGAAAGTTTTATAAAATTTCATTCAGTGGAATGAGAGGAATTGAGGATAAAAGATGGGTACTCCAAAGCGTAACAGACAGACAGACGGACGGACATCCTGATTACTTTATACTCTCGGGGTTATACTAATATCCTGTTTTTAATATTTCCCCTAAATAAGGATGTATACTAGCGTTTTTTTTTAAATTTTGCGTTTCAGTATATAATTCAAAATTTCTTTGACGTTCAATTATTTTTTTTGGAAAGTTCCTTAAAGATAAAATATTGAGTACAGAAAATTTGAAAATCCATATTTTCAATAAATGCGTTTTTTTTTAATCCTCTTTGTTTAAACATCTTTTGCCTTCGTTATCCGTTGACAGCCGTTTGTTCCGCATTAATTTTCTCCTCTTGATATCTTTGATTTTCCACGAGCAGACAGACGTCAGAAGTTATGATATTGTTAAGAATATTTTTCTAATTTTATATTTTGTTCTTCCGTTTCAATTTATCTTTTCATTTTCAATGCATTTTTTCTTCCGATACTCATATCTATCTCACTGTCTTTTTTTCATAAGCAAAACAACATCAACATTATTTTTCTTTAAGGATTATGAATAGTTTTTCCTTTCTTAAATTCTGTTTATTGAAATGACACAAATTGCGACGAGCTGCCGCCAAAATTATTTATAATTTTTCCGGATAAAAAAATATTCGTAGTTTTCAGGAACTTTTTACTTTACATATTAATTATACAGATATCAAAGATTACATATATTTAAATTACATTTAAGTTACAATTTAAAATTGTAAAAAGTACAAAATACAGCAACTTTAGCAGTTCCTACATGTTTTTTGTAGAATAATAACAGTCATATAAGAAAAAAAAACCGTAATCGTCACATCATGAGAGTATTTATAATACATCAATAGCAAAACAGAAAAAAAACGTGTAGCAGATCATTAAGATAACATATTTTAAATGTCATCGGATTAACTTTTTCAAGATTAAATAAAAATTTTTATTTTATTTATTAATACAGTATACATGTACATTGTTAATATTTATGTACTCTACAGCTTATAGGCAATCTCACCGCAGCTTGTTTTTTGCTAATTTTGTAGAAGTCAAATAAATCATGTTGAACTTCATAGAAATGAATAATGTCATTTATTAAAATGATTTTGTACAGGTAAACAATTTAACAAACAATAAGGGGATCAGACTCACAAGCTTTATTTATCAGTTACGAAAAATATTATAATGTCTTATCCCCCCAAAATGACTAAAAAGGTACCTGAAAAACAAGACAATCAAAACATATGATTAGATTAAAGTGTTTGTAAAAAGACGGCACATAAACATTTATATAGCACATTCTTTAACCATTTTTTTCTGCACTGTTTTCCTTTACTGATAAAGAACACTTTGAAATGCTATTTCAATTGTATATTTCTAACCAATCGTTGCTCCAAATAGTGTAATCTGAATTTTACAGCATTTTGTATTTTACTGAATTGTTCCTGTCTAAGTGACTCTTCATATGAATCTATTGCTTTGTTATTGTCTCCTATAACTTGTTGACAGACTCCAAGTATATACCAGGATATGTCTCGGAGTTTTACAGTACAGGCCACGAGTTTTCCGCAACGCTCGGTGGAAAAAACACCGTGTGAAACGCTCTGTGTTACACCGTGTACACGGTGTAGCACGGTGTGTGTGGATTTGAAATATACAGGTAGGCACACCGTGCCGCACCGTGCTTAGAAAAATCTCAGCTAGTGTCCTCCGTGTCGCACCGTGTCCAGAAAATTCCCCTCCAAGCTGCACCGTGTAAATAGTATTACAGACAAAATCGTTTGTTTCTCATAAAAATTTGATAATAAATTTTGATGACAACTTTGGTTTACGAGTATGTATATAAAATAATCGTTTTTATTCTACCAGATATTGGACTTCGAATGGCACGCATGATATTGAGATTAGATATCGGTAAAAAAAAAATGAATGATTTTCATTTGAATTAACTGTGTGTCTAGAAATTTATGTTAGTAAAATTATTCATCCACGTTACAAATTAAATCAAATTAAATCAAAATTGTGAATTTTATTTTAAATGAATAATTTAATCTCATGTGTTCATGTGACAAAGGAAGACGAAATGGCGTCGAGCTGCATTCGTGTCACATACACTGTATAGTACAGTATAAAATTAAATCAGAGCTGTATCTACATGATCTATGTTCATGGTTTTAACATGTACAGCACTAGTGTACGATCCAAGCATTATTATGTATATTCCTTATTAAAATACATTTATTTTGTTCATCTTGAATTATTCTGAATGTGGATGCGAAAATCGTTAGCAGAAACACGAAATTAATGTAATAATTTCAAAGCGTATTTCTAGTAACAGCAAACATTATTTTTATAGAGTAGTATTCACTACGCTGTGTTTTTAAAATCCTTTCAGTGCAAGTAGTTATTTCAATAAGTTTTTCTTATGTTGTAAGGTGTATTTATAAAGAGCAACACCAGAGAGAGAGAGAGAGAGAGAGAGAGAGAGAGAGAGAGAGAGAGACTCATACAACCCCCTTTTATTAACATATACTCTGTATTTTTTTTTTTAATTCTTCGTTTTATTTAAGTTAAGGAGGTCACAATTAATCATTCTATAATTCTATTTAATTGCCACAAAATTTGTTCATATTCAACCCATTTAATGCAATTAATTCGTTCTTTGTATATATGCTGTACGCACAAAATTCTCGTGCATCACCTGCCAATCAAAATACCATGACGCTATGTGACCTTGAAAGTCTGTTTACGCGGAAAGAATTTCTCTTGTGATTTGAAACAATCTTATGGTCAGTTCCGAGTTCACACCTGTTCAAAAAATATATTGGGTCTCTGCCGGTGGGCCAGGGGCGCCGTATGTTTATCACACCTTTCAAATTCTTTAGCTCTGACCACAGCAAGTGTATAACATGTAACACACTCAACTGATATCATGCGAAATTCACCTTCCAGGTTTCACTACAACAACAATTATAAACTTACAATTATTTGTTGACTTATTTATCCTTTTTCAGACACAAATAAGAATGTATCCCGTAGATTAAGATTTAAAAAAAACATAACATAAATTTGCAGACTTCTGATAAAGTTTTAACCAGCTGATTCGTATCGCTTTCTAGAAGGGGGGGGGATTTTTAAAAATCGCTAAATATCTATGTTTTCTCAAACCGTTTTTTCTTCTTTTCACACGATATATTTCAGAATGAAGTAATATTCGTACTGAAGTTAGCACATTTCATTTGCCAAAAAATCGGCTGTGATTTTTGTATTCAGCGTGTTCACTAATAAAGTTTATCACTATTTTAATTAATGAAATTATTCAGATTATCATCTCTGCCTGTTCAGTAGATTTTCGAGTTTACCGCATTCAATATTTATCTCCATATTTTACATAATTACAGATTTTTAGTGTTAGTCTAAATGCAATAATCCTCATCTGAACCTGTCCAATGATTCGCCGAGTATCGGTATCGGTATCAAAGAGCAGAATTAATGTGCTAGTCTGATACGTATTTTTTTTTAAAATAATCTAGGCACAGTACATGCACATTTAAATTCTTACAAAATAATTAATTCACTTAGTATAATTACGCATCTGATATGTAATACGAAGGGAAAAACGATCTTGTATCAACGATTTAATCTGAACACAGTTAAAATCAAAATCGAAAGTAGAGACAATAAAATAATTCATTTATGAAAGTGTGTTTCCTCATAGTGTAATATAATAATAGTCAATTGAACTTTTTATGACTAATATAATTAGGATTTAACTTGAAACGTGATTGTATATTTTTTTTGATTTGAACATATTTTATTGATTATACTTTACAAATGGGATTGGGCAAAAGTTCTAAAAACTTATTACGCCCTTTCCCTACATATACATTATACCAAACATATTTACATATTTTTTTTGCAGGACACGAGTATGTTATTATTAAGTTTTCAGGCATCTTATTAGTTTAATTATATGTATGCGATAAATTACCAATATATGTACTAATTTATGGAAAAAGTACAACAAATATTTCGAAAGAAAGTTGATTTAATTTTATTAAATAAGGGCAATGAGAATGTTTAAAATATTTATCATCAGAACTGTGACACACCGTGTTACACGGTGCACAGACACGCTGACTTCAAAGACGCCGACAAGGTTCGAGGTCCACGCTAAAGCGTGGACTTGCGGTCCACGGGGCCCCGTGTTTTTTGCGGAAAACTCGTGGCCTGTACTGTAAATGTACATACCTTCCATCATCGTAAAGAAGCAGTGTGTGAAGGTCTGTCAGCGACTGTAGATACTGAGATCTATTACCAAGGCGGTAGTTTGACAATACAGACAGCATTTCAACTAATACAAATGGAGGAAGGAGAATAAAATCATTACTGTCATTCACATCTCTTTTTAATGCTAATTCTTCAATATAGTGTACATCACAATAAAGCTTGATGTCTTCTACCCAGGATATGTTCATTTTCCTTGACAGGGAAAGATTATACATATCTTTACCAAATCTCTGTCCTTCCGTACGGTCATAATACAAAATGTAGGGCTTTGAAAGTCTTTGTTTAGTAAGATAAGTTACATAAAGCGCTTCGTTATATCTCCCTGTCCTATAGTAATACAAAGCTAAATACAGTGAATGGGAGATGGTTCCTATCCGTGACGACAACTTGAACTTGCTGCAAAGGTTTCTGTCTAAATAATAGGCATATTTGTGTTTAAAATGTGAGGAATTGTTGAAAATCATGAAGGCTGCAAGAATAAGAAAATTGGCCTTATAGTGCTGTAATGTTAATAAATGAAATGGTGATAACGAAAAATGCACCAAGGTGGCTACATATTTTAAATAGAGAAACCAATTATTTAAATCAATACGATGAGGAACTAATACTTCGTATTTCAAAAACACATTAATGCAGCATTGACATTCAAGGTCAATAGGTTGTTTTTCAGTATAGGGGATCACCAACGACGGACGGCTGAGGGCTGGCACAAGGATATTCTGAGTGTTGGGCTATGCAGAAGACAGGCAACCCCTATTCTGTTATACTGATTTAGTTGTTCTAGCAGGGACTCGCGTGCTACACCGACAATCTTGTTTGAAAACATATTGTTCTGAGGAATAAAAAAATTGTCGAATTCACCACGATACACACAAACAAGAAGATATCTAAAACACTTCCAAGAACATTCCAGTAGATTGTTACGACACCAGTTCATGTGCCCAACTTGTATTAACCAGAACATTGTAGTCTTCATGAAGTACGAACACAGTAATGGTTCCTCCACATTTTTATTGATAACTTCAGTGAGAAATGTCTTCAGGAGCCCATAACATACAAACTGGGTGTGATTCATGGTGTACACTAGCTTCTGTTCGGCGAGAGAAAAGGACAATCTCCACTCTAATTCATTTTCCCTTTCACTGGTAGTGCATTTACTCCCAATAGCCATACAATGACAATTATTGTTTAAAATATCTTTAAGCACACTCGCTGGCGGCCACATATATGTAAGGCATCTTTCCATCCAGTGTTTTGTACTACGGGGCCAATATTTGCTAGTAAAACAAAGGGCTCTATCAAGTGAAACAGAACCTAGTATGATACTACTGAAACAAGGCCCATGATGAGTTGCATTTTGATAACTTTTAATATGTTCTTTAAACCAAACCTGTCTCCACAAAAAACTTGATACATATAGTCTACCATTTAACGAATTTACTGATTCACTGAAGACTTCGCATCTTATTCGTGTAAGAAGCTGTAGCCTAACAAATCCAGGCGGTGTATCGGTGTCCTCCATGAGAAGAATGTAATATTTTGAGGGATTGTATGCTCTTAACTTAGAAATGTCATTTATAACTTGACAATGACAATACCACACCATGTAATCCAGGTCAGATGTATCAAACCTGAATCCTTCCCTATGACTACCGCTAAGCATTTTTCTTGCATTACATCCGTCTTTTACAATAGTAAGCGTAGTTTTCTCTATTATGTCCTCCACATCCCTCACGTCCCTTCTGATGGCCATTCTGTCGGTGTCCCTATCTCATCACACAGACCAACATACAGGACCTCTGATAGTCGGGGAATATGCTCCATTCTGCAAAAGTATGTATAAAGAATTGATATTTGTATGAATGAGTAGTACGTTTTTGGTACATTTTAGTGTTTTTAAATATTCAAATATAAAATATGCAAAATAACCGGTAATTAAATTAAACTTATCAAATGGGTTGCCATCGCACCCATTTCATCCCACTTTCTGAATGTGATCTTGCAATGTCGGTCTACATATAGTAGTGACAACTGTATTGTTAATGAAGACTAAATTGAACTTACCTGATTTTATGTTACGTCAAATTTTACTGTCAAACAATATTAAAATAAAATTTAGTAAGAATTTTTGAAATCGTCCTTTATCCGAGTGAATAATCATCGTTTGTAAAGTGTACTAGCGTCAAGAAATAGCTAATATTCCTTTTTTCAAGGAAGTATGTGATCGTTTAATCTTTGAGAAAACATCTGTTAAATCCACTTCTGAAGATGTTCTTTAAAGCTTGAGCACACGGCTTGAACTGTGTGATTAAACAGACACTAATGAAGCCAAATGGGAGAGCAAGGAACTTGAAATGATATTTAGGAAAATGACTTACTACAAATGTCCAATCTTGACGTTTAGGCAATGTATGGTCTATTATAGATATTCTAATTTTTGTTCCAAATTAGAATACTGTGTGTAAATTACAAGACCTTTTTTTTTTTTTTTAAATATATCAAGATATTGATATTTTTCCGATCCAAAATAATATTTTTAATACGCTGATAGGCTGATGAGAACATACTAGTATAACTAAAAGAGTGGATTTTTGCAGATCACGAAACTTTTTGTTTTAAATTTGTTTTTAAAAATTCATAAAGAAAATATGCCTCATGTATGAAAATTATTTTAGTTTTACAAACATGCACATACAGATATTGATTTCAATATAACTTGGCACACAAGTAGACTACACTAAGTTACATAAACTAGTACATCGGTTTTTGATTTCGAGTGTTGCAATGGTTACTAAAATTGGATATTTTTGAGAAATTTCTTCAAAACGCTACTCCTCCTTCAGTTTTGGTCTGATTTCAATATAACTTGGCACACAAGTAGTAAAGTAATGCATCGGTTTTTAGCCGGGCTTATTGCTCAAAGAGCAATTGCCGGCTTATGTGATCCTGTTCAAAGCAGGATGTTAACCCAAATAGTCGCCGTTTTAAAGTTAAGTGCAAAAATATAACAGTGTTAACGTAGTTCTCTACACATACGAGGTAAAGCAGGAGAGGGAACCAGACTGGCCTGTTTGTTTACATTCAGCTGCGGTACCAGATTAGGATTGAAAAACTCAAAAATGTACCAAGGTGTCTACATATTTTAAATAGAAAAACCAATCCGTTAAATCAATACGATGAAGAGCTGATACTTCCTTTTGAATAACCACATCAATACAGCATTGACATTCAAGGTCAATAGATTGTTCTTCAGTATAGGGGATCACAAACGACGGACTGCTGAGAGCTGGCATAAGGATATCTCTGAGTGTTGGGCTATGTAGAAGACAGGCTACCCCTATTCTGTAATACTGATTTAGTTGTTCTAGCAGGGACTCGCGTGCTACACCAACAATCCTGTTTAAAAACATATTGTTCTGGGGAATAAAAAAATTGGCGAGTTCTCCTCGATACACACAGAGAAAGAGATATTTAAAACACATCCAAAAGCATTCCAATAGATTGTTACGACACCAGTTCATGTGTCCAACTTGTATTAGCCAGAACATTGTAGTCTTCATGAAGTACGAACACAGTAATGGTTCTTCCACGTTTTTATTGATAACTTCAGTGAGAAATATTTTAAGGAGCCCATAACATACAAATTGGGTGTGATTCATTGTGTACACTAGCTTTTGTTCGGCAAGAGAAAAGGACACTCTCCATTCAAGTTCATTTTCACTGGTCGTGCATTTACTCCCAATAGCCATACAATGACAATTATTATTTAAAATATCTTTGAGCACACTCGCAGGCGGCCAAATGTTTCTAAGGCATCTTTCCATCCAGCGTTGTTTTGTACTACGGGGCCAATATTTGCTAGTCAAACAAACGGCTCTATCAAGTGAAGCAGATCCTATGATACTACTGAAACAAGGCCCATGATGAGTTGCATTTAGATACATTTGAGAATGATCTTTAAACCATACCTGTCTCCACAAAAAACTTGATACATTATTTCTACCATTAAACGGAATGACTGATAGATTGAAGGTATCGGATCTTATCGGTGTAAGAAGCTGTAACCTAACAAAACCAGGCGGTGTATTGGTGTCCTCCATCAGAAGAATGTCATATTTTGATGAATCGTAAGCTCTTAATTTAGAAATGTCATCTATAACTTGATGCTTATCATACCACAGCATGTAATCCCGGTCAGATGTATCAAACCTGAATCCTTCCCTATGACTACCGCTAAGCATCATACATGTTTGTTACGTACGTGGTCGTTGGTTTTGCTTTAATGTATATTTGTCGTGCGAAAACGTCTGTTGATTATGCATTGTATATAATTTGTTAAGTTTTTATGGTCATTGAAATTAAAATAATCATTTGTTTTCTCATTATGGTAATTTTTGCCCTTTCCGCTGCCCATACATCTTCAGTGTCTGTTTAATCACACAATTCAAGCTGTGTAAACTTAATGTTTTAAGAACATCTTTAAAAGTGTCTTCAACAGATGTTTTCCCAAAATTAAACGATCACATACTTCCTTGAGAAAAGGCATAAGGGCTATTTCTTAACGCTTGTACACTTCACAAACGATGCACATTCTCTTGATTAAAGGAAAATTGAAAAAAAATTCTAGCTAGGTTTGGGAATTATGAACATATTTGACAGTAAAATTTGATGTAACATAAAATTAGGTAAGTAAAAGTTAGTCTGCATTTTTAATACAGATGTCACTAGTCTATGTAAACCAACACTGCAAGACCTTCAGAAAGAGGGATGAAATGGGTGCGATGGTTACCCATTTGATATAATTTAATTTTTTACTGGTTATTTTTGAATAATTTATATTTGAATATTTAAAACCACTTAAACGTTACAAAAACGTACCAATTAAGGAGAAGTTGCTAGCTTAGTATGACCTACAATCTTAAAGCATTTCCATCATAATATTTCTTCCTTTATTTAAAGGTTTTAAATGACAAAATTTGTACTGTACCCTGCAGTATCTGTATGAATTTTACTAGTATGTATTTATTGGCTCATTATTCTGTCCACTATGGGAATATTTAAAGATAAAAATAAATATATACATGTGAATATCCAATTAGATATATATAGAGTTTAATATAAAAAAATTAAAAGAAAATTAAGTTTTTAGCTCACCTGAGCCGAAGGCTTAAGTGAGTTTTTCTGATCACATTTTGTCCGTCGTCTATCCGTCTGTCTGTAAACTTTTCACATTTTGGACTTCTTCTAAAGAACCACTTTGCCAATTTAAAGTAAACTTAGTACAAAGCATCCTTGGGTAAAGGGGAATTTAAATTGTGAAAATGAAGGGCCAGGTCCTCTCACAAGGGGAGATAATCAAGAAAGGACAAAAATAGAATGGGGTCATTAAAAAATCTTCCTCTAAAGAACCACAGGGCCAGAAAAGCTGAACCTTATGTGGAAGCATCCTTGGGTAGAGTAGATTCTAAATTGCTCAAATCATGACCCCCGGGGGTTGGGCGGGGCCACAATACGGAATCAAGGTTTTACATAGAAAAATAGAGGAAAAATCTTTAAAACTCTTCTTCTCAAGAACCACTTGTCAGAAAAATTGAAACATGTGGAAGCATCCAGGGGTAGTGTAGATTGTAAATTGTTCAAATTATGACCTGTGAGGTAAGATGGGGTCACAAAAGGTATTACAGTGGGGAAATCTGGTTAAGAATAGCATGGTCAAAGCTTCTCAGGTGAGCGATGTGGCCCATGGGCCTCTTGTTGTCTATCACACTGTACATCGATGGAGTAAATTACGTAATTTTCAAGACACATGTGACGTAATACACTAAGATGGGGAAAATGCATCATTCAATATTTTTTTTAATATTTACGATGGAACTCAAATCTTACATTTAAATTTTACATTTTATTGATTATCTACAGCAATATCTAAAAAAACTACATCACTATACAAGACATAAGCATTAAAACCCTTCCTATTTAAATTATTTCGTTATGGAAGAAAAAATTGACCTCACAATGAATTAAAATACAACACATAAAATTTCGGTTATTGCTTCATATTTTTCAAAAACACATTTCCATGCATCCACAATGATTTTTACATAATAAAATTGACAATGTAATCAACATATACTTGCTTTTGATGCTAAATCGCAGTTGTTTGACACACAATGTAGGAAAAAGGAGGAGTGGATCAATTAATTTCAAAATTTGTAAATATTGAAGTAAAGGTAAACTTTAAGTTATTTTACAATGCAATGTATAGCATTTAAAAAAGCATAATATATTCAAAGAAACGAAAGTTTAAAATTGTTTCATCCGTTTACCATGAAATTATAAATGTAAATATAAATATTAAGTTGTTGGTCTTCCTTGTTGTTACAGTACCCGCATCGTTATTCTTTACAAATCTATCGTGTCCTATCGTGCGTGTATCCTATCGTATCGTGCGTGTATCCTATCGTTTCGTGCGTGTATCCTATCGTATCCTATCGTATCGTGTTTTCCGTTTATCGTGTTTTGCGTTTTCTATCGTGTTTTCCGTTTATCGTGTTTTGCGTTTATCGTGTAGATCGTTTATCAGGTTCTATCGTGTATATTCGGAAATCCTCGCTTTTTACCTTTAGTATAGTAGAAAACTAAAGAGGTATTCCGAGTTTCTTTTTCGTTTTGTTAACTAAAATAAGATTATTTTAACCAAAAAAGAGAAAGGAAAGTTTAATTTCTTAGTTTTTTATCATTAAAAGAAATATTAAAGCGTTGAAGGAAAAGCATAAATATATAATATAATTAATAAATGAAATAATAATAAATTAAATTAAGAAAATAATCATATCCGAGGTAAGTAGAGAAGCAAAATTAATATTTGAAAATGAAATAATCGATTCCCTGATTTTTTTTTAATTCATCGAACTGTATGATTTTTTTGGTCAAAATTAAATATTAATAAGATTTTTAAAATTATTCAGAGTCACTAGAGAGGATGATTTTCGGTAAGTCATGGTGTATACGTACCCCAACCCCCTCCCCGAAAAAATTATAATACTAATTAGCAGGGGATTGATATGTATCTTTTTTAAATTAAATATTCATTTTCTTCCGATCAATCGTCTGGTAAAATTAGAAATGTCTTTTCACCCCTGATCTGCATGCATTCACAATTATCTAAAATCTTGATTTAAAAAAAAATGATAATAATAACTAAGCATTTAAGACATTGATCCAGATATTAATAACTTTAAAACAGATTTTGTCCGTATTATTAGGCCCAATTTTTTAAATTTATTTTTATCACTATCTAATTAGTTCAATTCCTTAATATGTCTGAATTTAAAACAAAAATCAAAATTATAAAGTGTAATGCATGTAAAAGTCGGAAAAGTCGCATTTCACTCTTAATATTTATTTATTAATTTTTGTGTCTTGTATTGTAAAGAAAAGAAGTTTTCATTCAATGTTCATGAATTAAAACGATGTTTTAAGTATCTGATATATAAATGTTTACAGTCATGTACATAAGTGAAAGCTTAGCGTAAACGTACATGTACATGTGCAGTTGTAGTAGATTCATATTCTGTTGACACAGTTTACATGTATCAATCCAGAGCGCCATTATATAAACAATTAATAAAATTTCTACTCAAGAAATTAATTTTCCTGAACTAAATAGTTCTTTAAAAAGCCGATTTCTTTGGACCTTTCTTTAGGCCGGTCTACTACATGTATGTTTTCCCTAAGATTTTAATATTTAATTGCGAATTTTGGATACACCGCAGATTATAAGCCTTAGACATTCAATACAAATATTTAATTTATTGCGTAAATTTCTTCCGTGAAATAAAGTAGTACTTGTAGATAAACTTATTAAGTACAAATGTATATTTTTTTCATAAATAATAAATCTATTTTTAGAGTTTCATTAATTTATAATAGTACCCGTAAGAAACGGCACATAATTCTGTAAGGGATTTTGTGCAACAATTACATGTATGTTAAAATATCCATACTTAAACGAGTCATAGTTCAACCTTAAGATAAGAATTTCAACATTTACATAAATAACAGTAAATTCACACCCTTGAGTAGAAATAAAAAAAAGAAAAGCAATTACAGTCTCCATTTCATAATAATCCATTTAATCATTATTAAAAATATATATCAATGAACAACATTTTTTCATTATATTAATTAAATGTATTTTATGATTTATATTTGCAGCTTTGCAAGTATTTGAATTAATACAGTAACTAAACAAAATAATCTTTTCGTCTTGTCAGAAAACGTTCCGCATTTTAAAACAATCCTATCAGGTTTTGCGTTTATCCTATCGTGAAGATCGTTTATCAGGTCTATCGTGTTTTGCGTTTATCGTGTTTTGCGTGTATCGTGTTTTGCGTTTATCGTGTTTTGCGTATATCCTATCGTGCGTGTATCTTGTCCTATCGTGCGTGTATCCTATCGAATCGTGCGTGTATCCTATCGTATCGTGCGTGTATCCTATCGTATCGTGTATCCTGTAAAGAATAACGATGCGGGTACTGTAC
>PRKT01001458.1:41468-60985 GCA_003671525.1 Saccostrea glomerata
CTGCCCCCCCCCCCCCCCCCCGTATTTTATACTCCGAGACATTTTAAAAACCTTTTGTTAACAATTATTGTAAAGTTATATCAAATTTCCGTATAATTTCTAAAATATTTATTGATATTTTCTCTGTTATAAACATTTATGTTTAAAGAGACTGAATTTTAAGTAAGTTTCGTCACGTGACTCATGAGATTTTTGTAAACATTTATTTAACTTCCGGGTACTTCCGTTCCATATAGTCCAAGGAACAGCTGTCATTTCATAAATAATTTAAATAGGTGATATCACCTATTTGAATATGAAATATCACCTATTTTAGGCAAATGACATTATTTACAGTAGTGGAGATCGAATTATTCGAACAAATCAATGCCGAAAGCACATTGTTTTGCCATATATTGAACTCCAAATAGTAGATTGTCAAATAAGGAAAGTTTGGATTGATTGATTGATTGTATATTGTTTAACGTCCCTCTTGAGAATTTTTCACTCATATGGAGACGTCACCGATGCCGGTGAAGGGCTTCAAATTTAGACCTATACTCGGCACTCAGGGCCATTGAGCAGTGAGGGTTCTTTATCGTGCCAACCCGTACCGTGACACGGGACCTACGTTTTTAAGGTCATATCCGAAAGACCCGTGACTTTCACTTCTAGTGCCGAGCGCTTGGCGAAGGAACAGTCACTACCTATGTTTACGTCTTAGGTATGACGCGGCGCCGCGATCGAGAATCGAACCCGGGCCTCCCGATCACGAAGCGAACGCTCTACCACTAGGCTACCGTGACCGGTTGGAAAGTTTGGAATATTTTATCTGCTGCTGTTTTTTCGAAAATGTTTTTCAATGAAAATTTGACGAGAAGAGTCCGCTTGGTTAAAAATATCGTTAAAAATTAACAATTTAGGATTGGCGCCTCTCAAAAATTTATTAGGCTAGTTCAGCAATTGTTTAGCAAGGTATTCCACCAGGATTTTGTTACTCATCTGTCCTTACAAATTCTACAATGATCGATCTTGCATTGTATTCAATAGCACTTTACCTCCATCCAACAGACGTTTCCTACCTCCATTCCGCTAGGTTAAGTAATCGCGATATCAAGTATTATGAAGCAACTGGTGGGGGGTTGCATTATGACACTCATTGTTATTGTTAAAAGTTGTTTAAAGTAGCTTAGAACCTAATGCTCAGAGGTGACAGTATCGTTTTCCTTTTCCAATTTCGGTATTTCCATTTGGGTTTGTTCAGTACAAAACCCTTTCAGACAACATAAGCAACACTTGCAAAGATAGTTATATTTTTTCTAAGTTTTATATTACTGTACTTTGTCACGCAAGGAAACTTGGTAAGAGAAGTTTTAATGATTTAAAAGCCATAAAAAAATGACAGACTTTTAGGTAATTTATACCAGTAACAATGGAAAAATACAGTGTCGGTAAGTATCAACAATGTTTAGAGTAAATTGAAGTTGTTTTATATGGTCAAGTTCTTGACTCCGTTTGTAAAACTTGTGTAATCACTTATGCTGAAAATTTTAATTGGCGAATGAGCAGGCCCTGGTCGACGGTGACCATTTGCGTTGAGGTACTGCCGCCGTCACCATGGTTCTTGGCACCCCATTGGTGGCGGTTGCAGTTCCATGATTACTCGTAGTAGACACGAGTAGTCATGGCCCTTGCAAGTGGTGTATTCCGTCGCACCTCAACGCAATTGGACGAGTGCAACAATATTCTTATGCTCATGCCATTGTTTATTGACTTGATTTATATTTGAATTGATTGATTGATTAATAATTGATTGATTGACAAGTAATTGACTTGATTGATATTTGAATTGATTGATTGACTAATTGAATAATAATTGATTGATTGAATTTGATTGATTATTGCATTGGTGACGTTCATGCACTTGTGACCTACCCAGTGCATGATCCGCCCGATTTGGGTCGTCACATTTATTGTATTGATTGTTGATCGTGGGGCAGCCCTGTGGTAGCCCCAGCAAATTGATCACCGCGGCCAGAAGCGCCACATTAAAGAAGCAAAATAACTCCCATATTGTTTGTTTGATTTATAGGGAATCTGAAATAATACCACTTATGCAAGCCTGGTCTCGGATAAGTGAGTTTATTTCAGTAACCCTATGTCCCTCCATTACGGATATCTTAAGTCCTTTCAGATATATAAGTATATTAACCCTTAGTCCCAACCTATCAATCCGGATAATTTAGGTCCGTTTACATATACTAGTCTAATATTTAGTTGTTTCCTACTCTTCCTTTCTCGATAAAACGGTAAGGTCATGGAAAATGTTTTGAAGTTGAATTGTTGCAATGTTTTAATTTCCCCCACCCACCCTCCTCTCGTTTTAGAACAAATACTGCTGTTCTTGTTATCTCATTGAAGCTGAAGACTTCCTGCTAGGTCCTGCGTCAACAACAGCCTATGTCGCAGCGATAATCGTGTGCTCCAATATTCCCTAATGGTGCCCTGCTTAGTCCAGCGTCTTCATCAACTTGTGTTGCATTAATTTAGTGAATTTGTATGATTGCGTGTTCTGCAAAGACTGCCTGTTGGGTACAGCGTCCGCTTCAACCAATGTAGCGGTGATGAAGTCTCTGTTTTACCTATACCGTGATGACTGCCTGTTTGCGATAGCGTCCACCTTAGCCTTGTTGGGATTGGAATTCCTAGTGTTTGCGTATTCCGTCGCACCTCAACGCAATTGGACGAGTGCAACACATATTCTTATGTTCATGCCATTGTTTATTGACTTGATTTATATTTAAATTGATTGATTGATTAATAATTGATTGATTGACAAGTAATTGACTTGATTGATATTTGAATTGATTGATTGACTGATTAATTAATAATTGATTGATTGAATTTGATTGATTATTGCATTGGTGACGTTCATGCACTTGTGACCTACCCAGTGCATGATCCGCCCGATTTGGGTCGTCACATTTATTGTATCGATTGTTGATTGTAGGGCAGACCTGTTGTAACCCCAGCAAATTGATCACCGCGGCCAGAAGCGCCACATTAAACAAGCAAAATAACATCCATATTGTTTGTTTGATTTAGGCCGGAATTGAAAATATCTTTGTTTCCCCTAACCCGACCCTAATTTCTCAAGTTGGGTCGGTAGGTAGGTAAACAATTTTATTTTCTGACAGCAGCTTTGAAAATACATTCTAAAATTTAATGGAAAATTACCTTTATAAATAAGAAAAAAAAAAGCGATTTGTGAACAAAATGCTAAGCATCGTACATATGCCGCTTAAAAGCAAACTTCATGATTAATTAATTCATGAATTTGAAGTTGAACTTGTGGAATATCTCACGCCATTACATTTATAACAAGAGGCCCAGGGGCCATAGCGCTCACCTGAGCACATCGGGCTTGAATTTAAACCCCCCCCTCCAAACGTTCATCATTTGAACAAACTAGAATCTACACTACCTGAGGATGATTCCATATAAAAACCCCTGGTAAAATTGAATCTACACTACCTAAGGATGATTCCACATGAGTTTCATCTTTCCTGGCCCAGTGGTTCTTGAGAAGAAGATTTTTAAAGATTTTTCCTATATATTCCTATGTAAAACTTGGGTCGGCCATTTTGGCCCCACCCTTGCCCCAGGGGTCATGATTTGAACAAATTTAAATCTACACTACCAGAGGATGATTCCATGTGAGTTTCATCTTTCCTGTCCTAGTGGTTCTTGAGAAGAAGATTTTTAAAGAATTTTCTTATATATTCCTATGTAAAACTAGGGTCGGCCATTTTGGCCCCATCCTTGCCCCGAGGAATCTACACTACCTGAGGATGATTCCACATGAGTTTCATCTTTTCTGGCTAAGTGGTTCTGGAGAAGAAGATTTTAAAAGATTTCTCCTATATATTCCTATGTAAAACTTGAGTTGGCCATTTTGGCCCCACCCTTGCCCCGGGGGGTCATGATTTGTACAAACTTGAATCTACACTACCTGAGGATGCTTCCACATGAGTTTCATTTTTCATGGCCCAGTGGTTCTGGAGAAGATTTTTTTAAAATGCTATTAATTTTTAACAAATTCATGATTATCTCCCCTTGGAAAAGGGTGTGGCCCTTCATTTGAACAAACTTGAATCCCCTTCACCCAAGGATACTTTGTGCCAAGTTTGGTTGAAATTGGCCCAGTGGTTCTTGAGAAGAAGATGAAAATGTGAAAAGTTTACAACAACGACAACGACAGACAACGGACAAAGTTTGATCAGAAAAGCTCACTTGAGCCTTTGGCTCAGGTGAGCTAAAAATTGAATAAAATAGACAAGATTCTCAAATACGCAAAGACCAGACATACATGTACGAGTGTATGTTTTTTCAAACCTTTCATCAGCCTTCAGAGCTTATACTAGTAGACGATCAATGTACTTTTTTTAAGGGCCATGAGATTTGCAGGAGCAATTGCTTTGGAGTTAAGAAGTAAGTGGCGAATTTTAAATCGCAGGTTCAAATCCCAATGAGTAACGTTGAAAACGGTCCTTCAAAAGGGACCATAAAAATGTCCAGTGTCGCAGAAGATGCTGGCTCAAAAAAGAACCCACACTGCAAATCTGGAAGGGATTAAAAGCAAGGAAACCATCAATCTTCAAGGGCCTAATAAAAAAAAATACACTGGACGTCTCAGGAAGCTGAATTATTATATCAAAACTATTTGGAAAGAGTATGTTAACAATATTTAATTGAACCAAACCGAATCTACAAATGATCAAAAAGCTATATACATTGTCATAGTCACAAAGTTTAACCACTAAAAAAGGGTATGAAAATAGGACATCTGAATTATATTTATCAGGATGAATATGCAGACATATTAAAACAACTCCTATGGTTCCATAATGGCATAAAGTAAACATAAGAACATAGATGAACTGGTTATTAGATCAAAACTCAATCAATTAAATAAAATGCAGTGAAATTGAATGATGTGTTAACTAGGTGGGTCCCTCATCTACTCATGAGGCGGGCCTTACCATGTATTACGTACCTTATATTCAAAGACAGGTTTGTTTGTTGTTTAACGTATCTTTCGAAAATTTATTCACTCATGTGGAGACGCCAAGACACCCCCGAAACACTCTTAAACACTCTTAATTAGTCATGTTAAATTTTATTATCGAATTGTTTAAAGAGTGATGAATTCCATTTAGCTAAAAGTTAGATTAGATTAGCTAAGATTGAGACGTCGCCATTGTTTTAAGAAGAGCTAATGCCCTGCAATCACATCTGGACGTCATTTTGTTTCCAACAAATGCTTGAAAATCACAGTAGAACAATGTCGGCCGTTCTGATAAAAACTGATTTTGATGAAATTGTATTTTATAAAACTTGGTTAACAATAAAAAAAAATATTTAAATCATCTTATTTAAAAAATCTTTTCAGTCGGTGCAATTTAATTGGGTCGGTCGCGTTAGGGGAAACAAAGGTATTTTTTATTTTGGCCTTATAGGGAATCTGAAATATAAAAGAAAGGAAAATGCAGCTTCTAAATTTCATTCAACACAAGCGCTTTCTTGATTTAATAAACCGTCTTCAGGTGTACATATACAATATATATATTTTGAAATGTAACTAAGAACTACAGTTTTCCAAAATTTTCAGATAAGTAACTGTATTGGGTGCAATCGTAACTACTTAAAAAAACATACTCAAAATATCTATTAAAAATTAAGTGTTCATTATTAATTTATTTTTGCTATCAGAGGAATGTAGAAGAACACACAATCAACCAATCTTATATAATGCAGTGGATCCGACCACTAGATTATTTATTATAGAATTGTTTATATCAATTAAGGTCATCGCCATACAACTTGAAATCTTATCAAAAAAGACATTAGGCCTACTAGTATATGAAACTGCGCAGTGATGTACAAAGAAAAGAATAATCATAGCAAAGTATATAATTATTAAAAACATATATTATATCCCCGACTAATCTCAGAAGTGAAAAGGCAAACAAAAGACTGTTTGCGCTGAAATTCTAACTTCCAAATGCTATATTATTAACCCCTATACATGTACATGTATACTATGAATCATGCTGGGCGATTCTTGTCTGTATTACATAGATTAAAATTCAGTTCCATGTAGAAACTAGGATTTCATTTATTGCTACATAAATGAGTTATCATGTCACTTTTCCCGTGTGCATACATTTACTATTTTTAAAGTGATTATTAAAAGTAATAAATTTAAAGAAGAATGATCGCATTCCCATTGTCTTAAAGAATAGTTGTGGAACGTCCAATATATTTTAATTTATTTAAACACAAATATTTACCTGTTTACCAAATTAATTTTATTGAATATACAATTTGAATTCCTTCACATGCACTTTACAGAATGGATCACACATTCCGACTCTCGGATATCCTTTATGCTTGACTGTGTCGAAAGTTAGGATCGCCAATTAAAGTCGCCATTAGAAGAGACGTGAATGATATGGCGGACATGATCTACAAAAATAAACCACCAAGTTGTAAACACAGATGTAGATTGAGAACAATGCTAAGCGGAAGTCATAGGGAGGGATTCAGGATTAATTCATCTGACAAAGATTACATGGAATGGCATGAATGTTGGCTAGTAATAAACGACATTTCCTTTTTAAAAGCTTACAATCCATCAATTTCGCATATTGTTGTACTCATGGAGGACGCTTACACACCACCAGGATTTGTTAGATTACAGCTCTTAACAACGCCCTGCAATCATAATGAAACCATAAGATCAACCATCATTCCGTTCAATGACAGAATTTATGTATCAAGTATTTTATGGAGACTTGAATTCATCCAACAATATCGTGATACGATGATCTTTTACAATATTCAAGAACATGGTCCTTGTGCCAGTCATGAAATCGGATCTGTTTCATTTGATAGTGTATTCTGTTTTAGCTGTAAATATTGGCCACAGTCTACGGATGATTGGTTGAAAAGATGCCATATAAACTTTTGGCCTCCTGCAAGTGTGCTTCAAGAAATTTGAAACGAAGGTTACCATTGTGTGCCTATTGGGAGTAAATGTAGTAATAGTAAAACTGAACTAGAGTGGAGACTTTCTTTCTCTTATGCCGAACTAAAACTAGTGTACGCTATGAATCATACTCAGTTTTTATGTTATGGGCTTCTCAAAATATTTCTCAAAGAAGTGATCAATAAGAACGTAGAGGAACCATTACTGTGTTCGTACTTCATGAAGACCACAATGTTCTGGTTAATACAGGCCGGAAATATGAATTGGAATCCTAACAATATACTGGAATGCTTTTGGATGTGTTTTAAATATCTTCTTCAGTGTGTGCATCTTGGTGAATTCGCCAATTTTTTTATACCACAGAACAATATGTTTCTAAACAAGGTTGTTGGTGTTGCACGTGAATCCCTGTTAGAACAACTTAATCAGTATTACGGGATAGGCATAGCTTGTGTGCTTCTTAGTCCAACATTGAGATCTATACTTGAGCCAGCCCTCATAAGTCCGTCACTCGTGATCCCATCTACAACGGGTCATTGTCTCGACATTGTTTGTAGAGATAGTTCTGTGCTATGTGAATTATCAGATATTTATGCTAGTGACTTTAAAAAAATGTTTATTCTTTTTAAAGTCAGTGGAAATACTGTTACATTCATCAATGTCACAATACCAATCGTTAACATTAGAGTACTGCACGGCTGATTACCTCGTTCATTCGGCCTTCATGATTGCAAATGATATTTCATATTTCAAACACAAGCACGAGTACTATTTGCAACAAAAGCTTTGTAACATGCTAAAATTGTCATCACAGATAGGAACTATCTCCCATTCACTGTACTTAGCCTTGTTTTACTATAGAATAGGGAGATATAATGATGCAATTAATTTAACTAACAAAATTAAACAAAGGCTGCCAGAGCCCTTCATTTTGCATTGCAATTCTGTTGACAAAGACAGATACGAGGAAGACGTAAGTAGTCTAACTTTGTGCAGAAGAATGACATTTGCTTGGGCGTTGCCCATCAAACTGTATCATGGGATACACTATATTGACGCATTAACATTACCACAATTAGGAGCTCAAATTAATGGACATTATCTTTTAAATATTCCCCCATTTGTTTTAGTAGAGATGCTGTCTATATTAACTTATCATAGATTAGGGAATGGATCTCAGTGTTTACAGTCACTGACAAACTTACAGACACTACTGCTCTATGATGATGGTATATATTCTGATTTATTTTTTAAAAACCTCTCCTCGCAGATACTGCGTATCTGTCAGCATGTTGTTGGGGGCATACACTGATATACATTTTGGTGAAAAGTTGCTTTTATGTGAACTACTTAGTATTTCATGAAGTGGGAAATTAAGGTACAAAAAATGAAATAAATTATAAATTAATTTCAAATGACTTAAAAGATAAATGTATGTAAAACTTTAATTTTTGTAAACTTTTCATTTTTAATTATATATAACGCAAGATACATTTATAGTGCAGAAAATGATTTGAAAAGTACATTGCAAAAGAAAACTACTTGCATTAAATTATCTGAAAAGACCAAGAAAGGTTAATTATTAATTATCCAATATTGAAATAACGCAGGAAAACGATACTGAAGATATGAAAAGAAAAATAATAAACCGTTAGTTTTTAGTTCTTTCATTTAAAGTCTTCAGAAAATTATAAAGATTTTAAATGTAAGTGCTAAAGCTTTACGGAGGATTTTTGTGATTTTTAGGTCACCTGAGTAAACTATGGTGACCTACTGCTATCCGTTTTCGTCCGTTCGTCGTGCGTTAACATTTAAACATTTTCAGCTTCTTCTCTGAAACCTCTGAACCAATTTCAACCAATTTTGGCATATAGCACCTATGGGTGAAAGGGAACAAAAATTGTGAATTTCATGGTCCCTGCCCCCCAAAATTAGTGCAATCTTTAAAAATCTTCTTCTTTACTCCTGGACATCAAGCAGTCAAACTGTTGGCATGATTGTAATTAGCATTGAGTCCTCTACTAAAATTGTGAAATTCATGGCCCCAGGGTCAGGGGTTCAGGTGTTAGGGCGGGCTCTATTGATGATATTGTGAAAATGCATTAATTATTTGAAAATCTTCTCCTCTGCTCCTGGGTATTAATAAAATAAACTAACTAAGTATATAGTTATGATGAGCAAGAGTGCCTCTACCTAAAATGTGAATTTTGTGGCCCAAGGGTCAGGGGTTCTGGTGTTAGGGCGGGGCACTATTAATTGTATGGTGAAAATGCATTATTTCTTTGAAAATCTTCTCTAATCCTAGGTATTATATAAACTAACTAAGTACATAGTTATGATGAGCAAGAGTGCCTCTTCCAGAATTTTGAATTTTATGGCCCCAGAGTCAGGGGTTCTGGTGTTAGGGCAGGGCTCTATTGATTTTATGGTGAAAATGCATTATTTCTTTGAAAATCTTCTTCTCTGCCTCTGGATATTAAATAAACTAACTAAGTACATAGTTATGATGAGCAAGAGTATCTCTTTCAGAATTTTGAATTTTATGGCCCCAGGGCGGAGTTCTATTGATTATATGGTAAAAATGCATTACATCTATGAAAATCTTTTTTCTACTCCTCGGTAATAAGCAGATGAACTACCTATATAGTTATGAGGGCTCTTCCAGAATTGTGAATTTCAAGGCCCCTGGGTCAGGGATACCAAAGAGGGGTAGGGGTTGGGGCGCTACTTATATACTGAAAATGATTAATTGTTTGAAATCTGGTCCTTATTATTATTCAATCATTTTTGATAAGCAAGTGTGCCTTTTCAAAAATTGTGCAATGTGTATACCTAGGGTCAGGGGTTCATGTGTGGTAGGGGCACTTCTGATTATTGCTGAATATTACTGATTAGTCGAAATGCATTTTTTGTTCCGCCACCCTTCTTATGGGTATTAAGTAAACAAAGAAAACAATTGCTAAGTGTATAATTTATGATGATCAATGGTGCCTCTTTCAAAGTTGTGAATGCCATAGCATTTGGCTTAAAACATGAACCAAATTCAATCATTTGAAAGTTGTTGCATGATGCTCAGGTGACCTATAAGGCCCATGGGCCTCTTGTTAGAATTAATATTTACGTTTACCAGAGATTAAGTAAAAGCTTGCTGGTCAAGAATATTTATGAAATCTATCTTAGGGATTTTCTATACCAAGGACTAGATCTATGATAAAAAAAGTTTGATTCGAAGATGTTTGTTAATACACAAAGCAATATACAACTGTTGTCTCTTGTATTTTTCATTTATTGTAAACAATGTTAATTATTATTTATTTATATCAAAATAGATAACGCACAGTTAAAGTCAAAGATAATCGGTGAAAGCAAAAAAGGCATAAAAGGTAGAATAAGGCGGAATATTGGTAACAAAATATTACATAGATATCAGATTCTACCGTTTCTGTAATGTTAATATGGAACCAAAAAGGAAAAAATGAAATTGGCCAAATTAAACAGTTGAGAAAGAAAAGATGGTCTTGATAAAATATAATAATAGCAATTAAAGAAAAATCCCACAAAATATAAATTAAGGTATTTTTAGAATTTCTAACTTTCATCATATCATGAAAAAACCACAAAGAAAATAAAATAAAAAATTAGTTTCAGTCGAAAAAAATTGATCAGGAAAAATATTTAGATTAAAAAAAAACAACCTTTTTTCGTGCTTGGAAACATGAAAAAAGAGATATAGCGAGGGGGAAAAATTTAAAAGGAAAGGCTGCTGCAAGAAAATGTAGATAAAAGACGTTAAAGCGGAAGAAAATCCTAAACTGTACATAAAATAAAAAATGTGTTTATCTTTATAATGCACTTGTAGAGCACAGACGAAAACTGTGTTTATCTTTTAATTGTAACGAAACATAATTATGGAGATAACGAACAGTATTTAAGATCAAAAACCCATAAAACAATACAAAATAGGAACAGAGCAAACACGAACCTCCAAAACATCAGAAGCGGGATCGAAGCTAATAGTTTTTCTTGGGCGACATGACAAAAATGTCACTCCTCAGCTTTTGAGAACAGATTGATCAGAAACTTTTACTAACATAATTTTTATATAATTAAATTTTTATAACATATTTGAATTTAATTATGCGAACAATAAATAATACATTTTGAAAACTGCTCACAATACCATAAAGAAACATGATTTTTAGGGAACTATTTCTTGTGATGCAAGGATATTTAAAAGACAATTCATCAAAGCTATTGAGTCAAATCCTGAATTTTATAGGATTCGATGTCGTAGAAAGACATGGATGAATTCTTTGCTTTGGGTCTAATATTATTTTTCTTGATTCAGTTTTTAAAAAATTTCTATTCCGGCTAATTTTTAATATTACTGGCTATTCTATTGCAGAACTGATCGCAGATATATGAGAATAATTATCATCCCTTCTCTCTCTACTTGCATTTACATAAATGGATAATTATAAAGCGGCGGTTTGATTTTGTTTTACAGAATGCTGTTTCCTATCTTTGTTTTCTCAAGACATAGATTTTATGAATTTTAATATAGTTATAATTATGTGTCATCTTAATTTTATGGAAGAGAACAAAGGAAATATGCGTGGCTTATGCTAACAAACAAACACAAAATTATCTTATATTGTGCTACAATTTCTATTTTTTAAAAAGTGGGGAAAAAATCATTCGAAGGAAAAAGTGTGTGAAATGAAACTTACAAAAATATAAAATTCTACAGTTTCGTAAATGCATATTATTTATCGGGATTTGAAGGGAAAAAAACAAGATACACTGTAGTGAGAAAATTTTGAATATCAGAAGAAAAGTGGGTTGAAAGAAAATGAAAAGAATGTTGAAACGGAAGAACAAAATACAAATTCAGAAGAAAAAAAAATCCTGAACAATATCATAGCTTTTGATATTAGTTCAATAGTGGAAAATCCAAGATACCAAGAGTAGAAAATAGCTGAGCCAGAGGAAACGTCTGTCAACAGATAAAAAGAGAATGCAAAAATAGAAAAAAAATGCATTCATTGAAATAATGGAGTTTCACATCAGAATTCCGTCTTTTTAGCAATTTCCACGAAAAAAATGCCAAGGTAATTTTGAACAATAGATTAAATAGAAGAGCATTCAAAGAAATTTTTTTTAAAAATGTCCTAAATTATTACACCTATTCTTGTCAACCGATCGATGCTTCAATTCAATTTTAGTACACTAGTATATAACAAAAATTAATTCACGATTCGAACATTTACAGAATATGATTTAAAAAAATCCAGAAATGTAGATTCCATAAAGGTCGATTTTTTTGTCGATTAAGAAAGAGTTCAAAAATGCTATATTTAAGCATTTGTCAAATTCACAATGTCCTCAGACATACTCGTATACTAGTATGCTACACATTCTAAAAATAAAGAGAGATATTTTTTTATTAAGAGATAACAACCTAAAAAGAAAGAGAGAGAAAAAAAAAAAAAAAAACAGGAATGAATTTATTTTGAGAAAGGTAGAGGTCGGACTTATGTGTCTTTTCTGTGTTTTTTCTTCAAGGAATGTTATCATTAAAATATTTCTCAAAGAAATAATAAATGAGAACGTAGAGGAACCATTACTGTGTTCTTACTTCATGAAAACTACAATGTTCTGGTTAATACAGGTCGGACATATAAATTGGAGTCCTAACAATCCACTGGAAGAACCAATGGGCCAGAAAAGCTAAAAATTATTTGGAAGCAACCTGTTGTAGAGTAGATTCTAAATTCTTCAAATCATGACCCCAATTGGGAAGGGCAAGGCCAAGATTGAAGATATGTATTACAAAGGGAGAAATCAGTTGTGTAACAGAATGGCCGAAATTACTCAGATGAGCGATGTAGCCAGTGGGCCTCTTGTTTTCTTACCAGAGGCAGAGCCATAAAAACGTTCATGTCTGTCTCTGTTCTTACATATATATATATATATATATATATATATATATATATATATATATATATATATATATATATATATATATATATATATATATATATGTAAGAACTGAGACAGATATTGGTTCTTGAGAAGATTTTTGAAAGCCTTTTTCGCATATATTTATTTGTTAAAGGATTCCCTATTGTTGCCTCGCCCAACCCCCGGGGGTAATGATTTGTAGAAAATAGAATATACACTATCCCAGAATGCTTTCACATACGTTTTAGTTTTTCTGGCCTAGTGGTTCTTGAGAAGAAGATTTTTTTAAAGACCCCACCCTGTTTTTCATTTCATTGATTATCTCCATTTGGAAGGGGACTTTGCCATTTATTTCAATAATTTCAATGTCCCTTTACCTAAGAATTCTTTGTACCAAGTTTGATTAAAATTGGCCCTGTGGTTCTTGAGAAGTTGAAAATGTCAAAAGCTTACAGACGGACGGACAGCTAGAAGGACTGACGACGGATACATGTAACAGGTGATCAGAAAAGCTCACTTGAGCTTCCAGCTTAGGTGAGCTAAAAGAAGATGGAGAACAAGGCTTGGAGAATGCTTATAGGTTCAGATATTAAGACATCATGTTCCATTTGTGAATTGATTATTTAAACTGCATTCTCATTATTAAAATTCATGAAATTCTAAGAAACAACAAATTTCTGGGAGAGAAAAAAACCTTGGAAAATTTTTTTCTTTAATAAAATATAATATGGTATTCGTGGGATTTAAACTCTAGCAATAAAAATCCGAAGTATCATATAGCTTTGGCCTTTTTTCTTTTTAGTGTGTGAGATTTTTGTAAATTGTAGATTTATATTAGTGTACTTTAACGTTAGATGAAATATCATATACCTGAAATTTAATTTTTGTTTCACTTTAAGCACTACGACCGCATTTTCCTCCCATCTTCTTAAAGAAGCAATTTAAATGAATAAATCGGAATCAAGTTCATGTAAGAAACGACATTCGTTAACAACGTTTAGATGTTTGGAAAAATCTGTTTTGTACGACTCTCTAAATATTTTAGTTTCGGGAGTTTCTACTGCTGCTTTGGCCCATCTTTAATATTTTTCCTTCTTTTGCTTATTTACGACGGCGTATTAGTGTCATTTTAACAGTGTAGAATTTTTTTTTTAAATCGTTTGTACGATTTAATAAATCGTTTGTACGATTTATTAAATTGTATAAACGATTTACTAAATTGTACAAACGATTTATCAAATCGTTCAAACGATTTATTAAATCGTTCAAACGATTTATTAAATCGTACAAACGATTTAATAAATTGTACAAACGATTTAATAAATTGTACAAACGATTTAACAAACAAATTGTACAAACGATTTATTAAATTGTACAAACGATTTATTAAATTGTACAAACGAATTATTAAATCGTACAAACGATTTACTAAATTGTACAAACGATTTACTATATCGTACAAACGATTTATTAATTCGTACAAACGATTTACTTAATCGTTCAAACGATTTATTAAATCGTACAAACGATTTAAAAAAAATTCTACTTTGTTAAAATGGCACTAATACGCCGTCGTACTTATTAACTTCTTTAAGCTGTTTTTATTTGAATTTTTAAATATGTATTTAAAAAAACCGTTGTCAACATTCTCAAAACATCTTCGCTAGCCAATTGGTGCGATTCGTTTACCATTGGGGTATATGAAAGTGTTTAATTACCGCTTGTCTTTAAACATAATATACTTCTATAGGCATTTAAAAAAAACACCTAAAACATTATTTTAAATAAATGAAAAAAAGTTATCATTTTGTACGTATGTATAAGTAGTACACAGTAAAGGGAAAATTATAGAAAAGCATTGGTAGTTGCAATTTTCCTTCTTGATTAGTTTTTTGATCCATCAAATATACTGAACCCTATAAAAGTACAAACATCTCCAACTTTGTTTCATTTAATAGGATACAATTACTTTTATCGTGTAAAAAAGTGCAAAATAAATTATGTTTTTTAGAATTGTATAATTAAATATTATGTTTAATATAAAAATCCATAAGAGGGATGAAAATGCTTGATCAATAAACAATAAAACATGCTTTATAAATACGACTTTCAAAAGGCTTTTTAGAAGTAGGAAAATTAAAAGAAAAGAAAAGAGCAGCTATGAATTGCTTTGCTTCTGTATTTGGTAAGTAAAAAAAGTTAATATATATGTATGAGTATATATTTTTTTGTATAAAAGAAATGAGCAACTTTAATCTATGTATATTTTTTATGTCTAGAAGAAATGAGAAATTTTAATCAAGGAATACTTACCTGGGTGGTGCAGTTGTTAGAGCGTTTGCACTACAGTCGTTAAGGACTTGATCCCTTCTTGTACTTGCGAATTCATATCCCTCTGCGGGACGTGTAGACTGGTCATTTGGATAAGATCATATTAACCAGTCACCGAAGCGAAAAGCATTCCTTGATCACTGCTGAAATGCCCAAACGTCCGTGTAGAAGTTTAAATAAGCTGCCCTCCACCGACAAGTGGTGGCATTTCGATATGATGTACTCCAAGGGACATTTAAAAATCCAATCTATTTTTAAGGAATAATTGAACCAGTTTTACTTTTAGCTGTTCTGGCTTTCTTTGACACCGTCTCATCAAACCCCTGCACCCCTAACCCGTGCGAGAATTTTGGCGTTTGCAGTGTTGAGAATTCTAGTCCAGTTTGCCAGTGTGTGGGGAGATGGTACGGACCAACCTGCAGTCAACAAGACATCTGTCGTTCGTCCACCTGTATTAATGGCGGATACTGCAGTTTTGTGGGCAGTCCATACGGAGACTGCAAATGCCCACTTGCCTGGACAGGGTCATACTGCGAGGGTTTGTTATTTATAAATTATGCTTAACATAATAAAATTAAAACGAACAACAATTTTTACGCTTACATGTAATAAAGTTCAATGTATGTAAATGTCAATGAATGTAAAAGCCTACTAGGAATTGACAATTCTGACTTGAACCAAATCAGTCCATATTAAAGTGGTTAAAGTACTAATCAATTCATGATGCTTCGGTGATGTATATCAAAACAAGTCTTTAATTGATCTGTAGAAAGCAGAAACCTTCTACAACATGACTTTGAGAGTTTTAATCAATTTACTAGTGACGGCCTTAGTGTCATACAGGTAAGTTTCAAAACAGATGACGAATAAATTTAAAACAACCAGATAATTTTTTTTGAATTTTATTACATAATTCATCGTTTTGAAAGCAGGAATGTGTAAAGTGGATAATATAATTTTTTTTTTTATATTTAAAGCATTTTTTGACAAATAACATTCCTTTATGTCCGAATTTGAAGCATGAACATTTGAATTTAAGTTAAAAGTTGAATTGTTAAATGTGTGTTACGTGACTTAAAAAATCAATTGATTGCGATAATGTTTTTAAATTTTCAATTTTTTTTCAATACCACAGTCCTCAGTTAATACTTTCCCCGCTACTGCATTCGAAGGAACTACACATTATGGAAGCATAAAACCAGGGTCTACTTTCTTCCTAAGCAGTGATAATGTCGGAAATGATGGCACGTATCAATTTATTATTTTATCTTTTGTCTTTATTTAAAAGTTACATTTCTCATATCAACATTAATTAAAATGAATCTATAAATATTTATTTTCATTTTAAGGAAGCAAATACTGCGTAGAGTTTGGATATTTCATGTATGGGGAGAATGTTCAGTTAGACGTAATTTATAAATACATTATAAGTGGAACTCCCAAAACAATCTGGCAACAGAAAAGTGACAATGCATCCAGAAGTCTCGGGAGTTGGCAAAAAGCCAAATTTACCTTTCAAGGACAAACCGGAACAACCTTTGTAAGTTTATTTCAAATATTGTTCGTCCATTATTTAGACACTGAATTGACGACATATTTTTTCCGTTTTTTTTCCCGATAATGACAAGGGGCATACGGCAGGTATGACCGGTCGGCACGGGATACTCACTCCTCCATAGCATCTGATCCCACCTCTGATATTTTGGAGGTCCATTTTTGCTCTGCTCCTGTTTTGTATTGTTTTATGGACTTTTGATCTTGAATACTGTTCGTAATTTCCATATATATCACTGATATACTGAAAAAATAACTAGTTAAAGTTAATATAAAGACTAGTAAATTTACTGTCCATACAATCACTACCTTAAAGTAGTTTTACTATAGGTATTGTGTAGATTTACTAGATAAGATTAGTAAATCTAGAATTTAATAGCCATTCTCTGTATCCACTTAAACTTCGTTGCCACACATGGTCACCGATTTTGATGAAACTTCACCCATGCTTAGTACTTGGGACCAGAAACAAATATCAAACAAAATTTCGTTGCTAAGTGTCTCAGTTGCTATGACAACAGCTGGAAAAGTTTGAAAAATCGCGATTTTCAGCCACTTTAAATCTTGACTGTGGCTTAATAAAAACTAGAAAAAGCAAACAAACCATTCTCACAAAAGCATGACACCTTGATGTCACTTATACTGTAAAGAAATTGTTCAGAATATACCTCTAAGTAAGTGGTAACCAATGCAAGGGTACACTTGGAATACATTTAAAATGCTGAAATATGCTGAAAAACACGCCGTATTCACTAATGGTAGGTGTTACATGCTCATACTCAATCAACGACTTAAGAAAAACAATGAAAATGTTTGACCTTAAGTGTATAAGTATAAGCAATATCATTCTATAAATAACTTTTATGGTTGCTATGGTAACACAGTGTAACCCCGCAAAACCAGTAACTAAGATTGGGTTAATGCTACTGTCTTAAAGAAGAACATGAAAATTCAAGACTGGCAAATATGCATCCTTAGGACCTTGCAACACCAAAACCATAAGAAAAATTGGGTATGATTGCTGCTTTGCAGTGTTACCATGGAAACCAAGTACCAGTGCTTAAAAGTTAATTATTTTTCGCTGCATTAAGAATTAAATTGCCATTTAATCAAGAAACAAATTATAGGACTCAGCTTGAATTGTACTAATCTGTTAGAACTGAAGTTGAATATCATATATTGATAAAATTTGATAAAGAAAACAACACTGTTGCTATGGTTACCAAGAAGGGAAAATGTTTGATTTTGTGAACTTTATATCAATATTAAACCCTGTGTGCCAAATTATTGCATCCACGTAGAGATTGGATGATAGTCAAAACAAAAAAATCAGGTTAGCTGTTAATAAATATCAATCATAAAAGTTTTGGGAATCTACATTAAGGGTACGTATCCAAGGAAAGAAAATATTTTTCAGGATTTTTAAGTATATATTTTCTGCTTATTTCCATAGCAACGCTCTATTTAAAGAATCTAATCTGAATTTTTTCAAATGGGAAAACTAGAAGCACACCAACATCTTTAAAAATTGATCATTAGTTATGAGGAAATGTGCTTTTTAAAAGATAGGATCAGATTTAAACATACAGAGTGTTACTTTGAAGGCTCTCTGTGGTATAAAAACCTTGGCAACCATTGCCAACCAAAATGAAATATCATAATTTGTTCTTGGTATGTGTTTTAAGGCATTTTTTCCTATTATTTCGTCACATTTCATCTTATAATTACTTTTTATTTTTAATTGTATGACTTTATAAAATTCAATGAATATTTTTTTTTTTACTTTTGAATAATTTGTTACCAAAGTAACGTGTGTAATAGTTGATTTACCAAACATGTTTATCATGCATGTGAGACATCTGACCGTCAACTTTTAGACACAGTCATTGTCAATTGTTTGATTTGCCGCAAATGTTTACTATTGGGCTCTAAACATGTTAAAAAATGCCATTTTTCGAATTTTAAGACATGTTGCCATGGTAACTATAAAACATAGCAACCAATTTTTGCCTGATTTCAGTTTAGGGTATGAATGACTTTTATCATAGAGAGTTTGGAAAAATTCTGAGACTATGCGTGCCACAGCCCCTATATAAAATTTCAAATCATTACAGAGAATGGCTCTTAAAAGTAACTTTCACTAGGTAAACGGTATATATACGATCCCCGCAAAAAAAAAACGCTTTACTTGGCACACTAGTTAAATTAACTAGGTATTTCTTTCAATGTATTGCATATACATACTTCCATATGAGTACAAACGCTTGACAAATAACATACATAATGTTGAAAAAGAGAGAAAAAATAGAGATGACTGTATTTTAAAGAAGGCTTGAAGATATCTTTGTCCTAGGCTTTATTCACTGATGTGTGGGTGTACATGAATTACGATTTTATTTTTGGTTTGTCGAATTCTACATCAATTTCTACAGCAGGTAGATGTTAGAAAAAAGTCTGAAAAGTTGTCAGAGAAGTACATGATACGAAAAAAAAACAACTTCTGGGCCTCTTTACCATTTATTATCTACCATCATTTCCAAATTCTTTAGGACAAGTTTTTCAAATAAAAGAAATTTGCACCGTTCCAAAACTGTGTACATGTATATATGAATCAAGATTTTTTTTGGGGGGGGGGGGG
>PRKT01001458.1:61051-71936 GCA_003671525.1 Saccostrea glomerata
CAACCGTTTGGATAAAGTCAACGCTTTTCCAGTAATAAACAAAAGGTGCACGACAATTTCAAAAATACATCACTTGTTTTTATATTTCAGTTTATACTTGGGTCAACTGAGAATAGTGGGAATGGAATCCTTGCTGTGGACCAGATTAAAACTTACAAAGGCGATTGTGTCTAGCTTCAGCATTTCCAAGTATTATACTCTTAATTGACAAACCAATAAAATGATCAAAAGTATGCAATTTAAGTCTAATATTCAGTTTATCATTTTTCATTTTTGTCTTTTTGTTTTGAAAAAGTATCAGGAATATATGCCTAGAACCCATAACATATTCGAAGCAGATCATAACTTAAGGGTATATTTTCCCAACTCTCTTTAAACAATAATAAAGTGTACCTCAATGCTACACTTTTATTTTGAATAATAGTGTCATTTATATTTTCATGGAACTAGGTTCAGTGAGAACTTAATGTTTCTGTGTGTGTTGTTACTCAATACATGTATGAGTTACTTGGGTATTCAATAGTGAAATATAAATATCAACGCGTCCATGGTCGTCCTTTGATTTAGCTTAAATTTTCCTAGACGAATGTTTTTTTTTCTGCACATGTAGAGTAAATATGACTTTGGAAATCATTTACTCTCTTTAGAAATGCATGATTTTTCTAAATATAATTGAAAAAAAAAATCCACAAAGAATTAAAAAAAAATCATAACTTGAATTTAAAATTACGGGATCTGTTTTATTTATTTATTCTGTCCATCCTCTTAAATGTGCAACGTGTACTTTAGAAAATGGAAGACAATAAATTTCATGTTCGTCTAAAATTTCATTTTGCCTTATAATTCTTACATGGCATTATGACAAAAAACCCTTGACATATCCTTTTGTGAAACTGTACATTGTATGCACGTAAAGGCCGGTTGTATACCGGTAAGATTTGTATTATAAGATTTGTTTTATTATACAAAAACTTACTGTGTATACACTCTTTATACAGTGTATCATAAGATTTTTCGAATCTTATAAAACTGTATTAAGAATTGAGCAATGCTCTATTTTCTAATACTAGTCTTCCCTTACCTATCACTTTCAACCAATGAAATGTAATGACACTAGGGGTCATCCTATTTTTATCATTACAAAAAAACTTATGGTAAATAATAATGATCGTTTTTACAAGTAAAGACATCGAAAAACTCGTAGCTTAATGGAAAAGGGAAAAGGACTTGTGGAATATCAAGCAGTGCATAGTACGATGATAGACACTGCTATCAGAGCCCTATCCTCCATTTTTATTACTTTGACAGAGAGAAATATGGCGGGGAAAACATGTTGGAATACGTAGTTTATGTAAAATCGTATGATATGTATTAGCGTGAGTACAGGAAAGTATTATAATACAAAAGTATTACAATACTTGCATGATACTGCAAATCTCATCGAGTATACCGGCCTTATAGGTTTATTCTGCGCCCACAACACATAATATTATATTGCCGTACTAGTGTCCTGTACCAAATATGAAATTTGTTCAATAAAAATTATATGTCTGTAATACACAATTTTAATTAAATCAAGTTTAAAATTTGTTGGTGGACAGTAGTGCAGTCTTTGTAACACAACACTTCTGACATACCGTATATGACGTGTAAGTGGAAATTTTAGCGAGGCGCTAATTTAGCGATTCTACCTGTAAGCTAAGAACTGGTATTTTCATTTAAGCGATAAGTAAGTTTAGTAATGTTTTAAATGCTAACTCAAGAAGCTATTTCAAATAATACGCAATTAATAGTAAGCAATAATAAACTTTAGTGATGTCATCATTCTCGCTAATACTGTAAATTCTTAAATATACGTGTGGAATTAATTATCGCGTAATTTCGCTTGAAGCTCCACACGCGAAATAGATTTACTCGCCTTTATTTTTATAGTATTGAAATCTATGAAAAATCTCTTGGTCAACCGTCCACTCGCGAATAATTATTCTCGCGATTTGACGTTGTACAGCCTATTCGTGATTAAAAGTACTCGCGAAAAATAAGGAATCTGCAGTAATGCCAAAATTAAATACTTGCTAAAAATTCTACTTATACGGTTCATAATAGCTGAACACTGTGTCCCTAGACTACGGGATGCTCATCACTTCTCCAGGCACCTACCCCATCTCTGTTGTTTCAGGGATCCGTGTTTGTCCTGTTAAGATCCGTTATTAGACAGGATTTATGAAATTGTTTACTGTTCATTCTCCTCATCATTTTTCGCGTACATGTATGTTCAACGTTTTAAAAACATAGTAGGAACATAGGTAATTGAACTTCTTTTTACTCGTATCATCAAAAGAAAAATATGATACTAAGAAGGACTATAATCACAGTGTACTCTCTTAAGGTACGATTCACCTCTGGTTTCTGACTAGATGAAATTATCAAAGTATATTTGATTATATGTCTTAAAAGTTATATATTTAGGTGTAAGAGATTTAAAAAACCATATTTTTCTTTCCTCAGAACAATTGTACAACTTTAAGTTGAAATGGTAAATCGCGTTTGAAAACTAGGAGGGACTACATTTTTGGCGGAATGGTGACGATGAAAATATGTTCTTTTCTGCCTCTCAAAAGTATTACGGAACAATGAATTCTTATTAAGATAATAGTTTTTACACAATCATAGACTTGATGAAGTTTTTAATGTGATTTTGATAAATGGAATAAGTACTACACTTCCTAAATATCCCGGTATATCAAAGAAATATGATTTTTCAAACAGACTAGAATTATGTTAGTATTTGTAAGATTCCAATCTGAACACAGATTTGATCCAAAAATCCGTAAAAAGTATTTTTTCTCTCTTAGTAAACGACCAAAGCATTTTGTTTTTGTATCATTTTGTATCTACATGTGACAACTTTACCATATGTGAAAATGAGAAAAATGTATTATAGGATTAAACGTTCTTTTTATAGAATTTATCGATGTGTAAACTCTGCCTTTTTACTCACAAACTGAATAAAAGTGTAAAGTTTGTGAGTAAAAAGCAGAGTTTACACATCGATAAATTCTGATAAAAAGAACCTTTAATTCTTAAAATTCCAATTACGAATTTTTAAAATTATTAAAATTATTTCTCCTTGAGGCCGCCATACAATCCGTTATTTTGTACGGCATAGGAATACTTTATGCCGCAAAGAAACGTATACAAGATAAATATCGATAAAATCCATCTTAAATTGTCAAAACAATCAATAAATAAACTTATAAAAACTCATTGAATGTTGTTTAAGTCAACAAATATCGTAAATACGAGCAGAATACTACAGATCCAAGTCTTCTAAACTGCTCGTTTTTAAGCCGCCAATTTTTGTAGCTCACTTGGGGCATTGATTCTTGCATTATATACTTTCCCGAGTTTAAAAATGTATTTAAAGGTCAAGTTCAAAGGAAATAGATATGCTTGTAACTGATTTATGTTGTAAATAAAAGTTAAAAAGAGGGAATTACAATATTCGTTTAATTTTAAACCTCGTTGTTTTCTGTATTTACTTGTTTAAATATCACTAAAAATAACGTTCATTAATAGAGTTACTTCACGTTTTTGTGACGTCATTCGAGACACTCGACGGAATCTAGTTATATACATTTGTAAGTATAGTATATAACTACTCTTCATTATCTAAAAGAATGGTAGATTTTAGGGAATATAAATGTTGATATACCAGGATTACGTGTAGATCTTTCAATTCAAAATAGCTAGGCATTGTATGTTTGAGCCAATCAAGGAAAAGCCGGTAAGGGTGAAAGTGGAAATGAAAATCATACAAAGTTCTGACCAAGTATCATCGCAGAACCTAGCGAATGTACACAAATTATATTTAATCGCTTTTACTCAATCACTTAATATTACCGCGGAGATGTTTACAAAAAAAATTATTTATGTATTGTTCCTTATTCATCATACAAAGATGGGACCAAGACTTTCACTCGTGAAAAATTATAGAATTCTTTTCTTTACAGTTCATGGCTGTTTGAACAGAGGATACATGTACACCGGATTTTTTAATGTAAATTATCCCCAAGCACCCGTGATAACTACGTTTGTCTGGAATCTTAATGCGTAACAAGGAATTTTTATTTGTCCGCCCCTCTCGATCCTCCCGAAATGACATTTATTTGTTTTGCCCCCAAATGGAAATTGCTTCCTACAGGCATGCTTTGCGTAAAATCTTTGTCATAAGGCGCTTTTATTAAAAAAAATATTTTAATATGAATTTCTTTATCCTAAATTAGTTTATATGCTCTTTTGGTAACTATGTTATGACGCCGGTCAAAGAGAAAAATACTGCAGAAAAACAAATGAAGTGGACAGTAAAATATGGAGGAACAATCACTTGTGTGCAAGAACACTGAAGTTTTATTTTTTTATTTAATATTATAATAGAAAAAAGTGCAACTGCATGGAAGTAAATAAACACATTCTTGAGAAAATATTATCTGAGACGGACATTGTACTTAACATTTATATATCCTGACAAGAAATGAAATCACCAACTCGATCTGTACAAGTATATTATCCGAGGAAAATTGCCTTACAGACACGAACTATAGGTGAGGGGGTGCTCCCTGACTTTTTCATATAAATATTTTTTAAATTTTAATTTAAAAAGGAAATTTTCATGAAAGGTTAGTAACAACCCCTTTCCCGTTTTGTCACAGTAAGGTCATTTTCCTGCATCTCATTATACTAGTATTTCTTATATATAAGAAAAAGACTACCCCCTTCCATTTTATTTTATTTTTTTTTTGGGGGGGGGGGCACATTATTTTTAATCAAGAATCTTTTTGGATTGTCTATTACCCCCCCCCCCCTTTCATATTCAGTCTGCTTCCCTTGCTCACCATATGCTTAACATTTATTTACTTTGTTTAAAAGAATATAACATTTATGTACACGATAAAAACATACAGATAGTTTTTTTCTCTATCATTTTCTACTCTGCGTACATTTATTGCACATCTCATCTCTCTTATCGCAGATTTCTCGGATGGGTATATCAGCGCCTCGGTAACCTTCCGTCTTGTGCGCAGGCACCTTAAAAATGGTTGATGTACATCCACCACCCCCATCGAGATATTTTTGGACACGATAATCATTTCCTTGTCTATCATTTCAAATAATAATTTCCTTGTCTATCATACCAATACTTTGATATTTGATACGGTCCTTCGGATGAGACCGTATAAACCGAGGTCCCGTGTCCCTGTAGGTGCTGGAACGAAAAAGATCCCCCCTTGCTCAATGGCCCTAAGTGCCGAGCATAGGACAAAATTTTCAGCTTTCCGCCGGCAAATGATGGCGTCTTCATATGAGTGAAAAATAAATAAATAGACTCAATAAATCGATTATTTGATTATCATCTTCCGTTTTCTGTCAAGTTTTAGAAATTGTTCTTTTACGGTTTATGAAAACTACAAGTACTTTTTATGGCTTTGACAGCATGCTAGAGGTAGTTTACGGCAAGATACATGTTCTTTTGACTTGGCGCCGCGCAATACATGTATGTAAATATACCGAGCACATACTGTAAAGGGACAATCTCTGTAACTTGACAAAAACGGAAAATATCAAATCATTTATGATATTGGTATGTAGACGAGGAATACATGTATATTGTCTTAGTTAAATTTTCAATAGGAGAGAGAGAGCAAAATCATAGGCGCCTGTCATCTTGTCTAGTACAGTACTGTAACTAAAATAATTAAAATAAAAATTTTAAAACCTTTCCCTTCAAACAGTATTGGGGCTTTATTAAACTGAGAAACTAAAATACGACTTAAATTTTGAAATAAACCCAAGAAATCCGTCAGACATTTTATATTTGATTAAACTGTAGGCTAAACCAGCCACGTAGCATCGTTTTTGAAAGGGGGACAGCCAGAGAAAAGTTTTAAAAGTTGACAAGCAACAAAAAAAAGGGGGGGGAGAATTGCCCAAACTCGAAATCCTAGTAAGCGTAATGTTTGTGAAAAAGTGGGGAGGCCCCCTCTGCACCCCCTCCCCTGTGGCTACGTGCCCGTAAACTGATCTATGTAAAAATATTGGTCATATTTATAGCTTTGCATGTTTATTGGGCTCAAAACCATTTCTCTTAGACTTGAATACTAGTATTCTCCTCAATTTCAGGTTCGTAAACAATAAATAAATATACTCATATCTTGTCCCGAATTATTATTAAAGTTAAAGCGCACATGACAGCATCTAGAGAACAATAATTTTCCAAACCCGTCAATATAGTATGCACTTCCTATTCCACATTGTCTCTAATGACGTCATGCAACAAGGGAGATAAGCGATTTACAATAAATGATCCACTTGTCACTCAGGTAAGTTTAAACGACATTTAGTGATGGAAATTGGTGACAAAAATTAAACAGACCTCAGAATGTTATTCATATTATTCCAGAGGCTGATAATAATGAATAATTATGAATTTTCACATAAATATTATATTTGACCTTTAATACTAGTAATTAATCAAACATTTAACTCTACTTCCTGATATTAACTTACCTTTCAAACCAATGCTTGCAAAAGGTCATTTGTGGCCACGAACGTCGAATTGGGACTCTTTTAAACCGACATCGAAAAACTATATATTGGACTGTTTCGAACCGTTAAAAAGTAAATTAAGTATAAAAAAAAATAAGAGTTAAATATATTATTACATGTATTAATTAATTAATACCATTCTAAAAGCCAGAGAAAGCATACAATTAAAGAAACAATACCTAAATTATCGGCAAAAAAATGGGCATGTTTTCCAGGGGTCTGTGTATGGGCAGCGGAAAGGGCAAAAATTACCATAATGAGAAAACAAACAAATATTTTAATTTCAATGATCATAAAAACTTAACAAATGATATACAATGCATAATCAACAGACCTTTTCGCAGAACAAGTATACATTAAAGCATAACAAACGAACAAGTACGTAACAAACATATATGAATGCAAAACCAACGATCATCTTTGCAGTACAAACGTACATAAAAACACGACAAACGAAAAAAACTTAACCAACGTGCACGCGGTAAATCTAGTCTTCATGACTCCCGGCTCCCGACGGTATCGGATTTTTTTTAAATTTCTTTTTTGTCGGTGCACAGAAACTCTTCAAACTTCGAAGGCACATTTTCTTTTTAAATGAATTCAATAATATGTCAAAAACTTAAACAAATTTGCGTATTTATTACCGAATCAGCAGAATCACCTTCAAAAAGCGGTAAATGTAGTACTCCGTTATAAATATGAAAACCAAAAACGGACATCGATACAGAGAGACGTAAGTGTCGTAGATAGTAAAGGTGCATGGGCACAGATTTGAAGTTAATATTTTCTGTATAATATTACAACTTATATATTTTAATAGCATTTCACACAAAAAATATATTAAAAATCTTATTTCATCTAAAAGTTATTAAAAATTCAACTTTTTAGACGGGTTTGATTGACACATCTTTGCACTCTCACAAATTTTAATTTTATTTTTAATACTTAGAAAAAGTGGCATTCTTGTTTCAATAACTTTAAGACGAAATAAATTAACTTCAAATCTGTGTCCATGTATCTTTAAAGATATCTAAGGTATTGATATTGAGAAGATATTTCTTCTCAAAAAGATTGAATTAGTATTTCAGTGAAAATCGGTGGTGTTAATAAAAAAATGAACAATTAAATTTTTATAAAAATTCATAACATCAAAATGATTTGATTTCAAAAAAGATTTCTATCAAAATCTTCATAAAAATAGCTAAATCTAACATTGTACTTATGGTAAAATAATGCAAAATGAAAGTACTGCATTGTTATACATTGACGTAGCATTGTTTTTAAAAGGAGGGGGTAACCAAAGAAAAAATTTCAGTCTTGCTGAAAAAAAAAGATTTTAAAAACTTAACAAGCAAAACAAAAAGGAAATTTAAGTGATATAGCCCAAACTCGAAAATCTCGTGTGTGTGTGTGTGTGTGTGTGTGTGTGTTGGGGGGGAGGGGGGTTAGGTTCAACTTCTTTCAGTGCCAATTTATTTTCCTAATATACATGTACTACATAACCCTTTTTTTACCTTACTCTTAAAATTGGGAATTGTTGCTACGTACCTGTCATATGATATGCCACTGTAATGTAAAGTTATCATAATAGATTCCTGTAATATTTAAAGAATTGGGGAAAACCAACTTATGTAGCAAGAACAACAAAAATTGACGAAACGGCCTTCAAGAGAATGAGATATTTTTCTACATTTTATGTAAATTCTTTTCTTTCATTTTAAATTTTTAAGATGAATTAACCCCCCAAAAAAGTAAAAAATTGAAGTGGGATCCGAGGTAGAACCACGTCCATGTTGTATATAGCCTGGGAACATAAACATAATGTGGCAAAGAGTTCTATACAAAAAAATGTGGGGGGGGGGATTTCTGTGCATACAAATTGTCTAGCATGTAAATGAGGGTTTTCATTTATTAAAAAATATAAACTGTACCTCAGTTTGTTGTTTTTAAACGCGATTCAAAGAAAACATTTGTGTCCTTTTTTTCAGTGGTTTTCGCATTTATAGCTGAGTACTAGATTTACCGCTTTTGGCAGATGATACTGCTGATTCAGTAATAAATACGCAAATTTGTTAAAGTTTTTATATATTAATGAATTTTTTTAAACCTAGAAATTCGCCTGAGAAGTGTGAAGACTTTCTGTGCGCCGACAAAAAAGAAATCGGAAAGAAAAAAAAAAGAAAACGGGACCGTCGGGAGCCGGTAGTCGGGAAGACTAGATTTACCGCGTGCACGTTGGTTAAGTTTTTTTTCGTTTGTCGTGTTTTTATGTACGTTTGTACTGCAAAGATGGTCGTTGGTTTTGCATTCATGTATGTTTGTTACGTACTTGTTCATTGGTTTTGCTTTAATGTATATTTGTTCTGCGAAAAGGTCTGTTGATTATGCATTGTATATCATTTGTTAAGTTTTTATGGTGATTGAAATAAAATAATTGTTTGTTTTCTTAATATTGTAATTTTTGCCCTTTCCGCTGCCCATATCTGTATCTCATTGCAAGAAACTCTGGAATAATTGTATAAGATAAGGTTTCAACTTTCAGTAGATAAAATGCATGTACAATTTGACGACTTCACATAAGTATTAAGTTTTATTTTAATTTCTCTTTTTCGTGTATCACTGTATGGTTGATAACAGATGTTCATCAAACTTTCACCATTTGATACACAATATATAATTCATATTAAAAATACATGTACCTTGACAAAATTTATTCTTTCGTTAAGAACGGTACTACCCATAGCAAAGGTATTCTTTAAGAAAAATAGATTTTCAAATTCTTAACCAATTTTCTAAGTAAAGAATCTTGTATGTTTCTGTATGAATATAAAATAAAATGTTGATTTGAATATTATTTTTATGTCGTTTTCCTACATTTTTATTAGATAATGGCGCTACATGTATATCTTGTCCTGGTTTTTATTCTCCACACGACACATGGAGATCAGACACAGACCGGAATCTGTAAAGACGTTTTACAGGGTTACCTGACAGGGAAACTTTCGTATCAAGTAGAGACTTTAAAGCAGGAATTCAAAAGCTTCAAAAACGTCATCAACGTCATTGAGGAATCGATGAAAAAGTTAAAGGAGGCAGTTAACGCTAGCTTACAGGAAGGAGGTATGACTCTAATGTACATGAATAGTGCCTATGTATTATTATTATTATTTTATTCCATGTGTTAAAAAATGTTTTGGTAGGTACTGCAAACAGAGACATTATATATACAAGATGGGGAAAGAAAACGTGTCCTTCAAACGCAAAATTAGTCTATTCAGGTAAATAAATTCTACATTTTTTAAAGTTGATTAAGAAAATTTCTGCTGTGTACTTTTTGTTTGCCAATAAAATATTTCAATTTAACTGTGTAAGATAAAAAAAAATAAAGAAAAAAGAAATTTAAAAATAGATAAATAAAGATAGACAGAAAGAAAGAAATTCATAATTAATTAAATAAACGAATTTACGTTTGAGAACATTTTATAGGATTTGCTGGTGGATCATATTATAATTTTCAAGGAGCGGCTGTAGATCCTCTTTGTTTACCAAGAGATCCAGAATGGGAGCTGTACAAGGATGGATTTGAAGGAGCTAAAGCTTACGTATTCGGAGCAGAGTACGAATCAAACACCTTCACAAGTCACTTTACTTCCCTACATGATCATGATGTACCCTGTGCTGTGTGCCTTGTTCAAAATAGATCTGTAGTAAAAATGTTTCCAGGTGAGAAAAAATCATAAATACATGTTTACTTAACTATTACTTTTTTTTTTTTTTAATTGGCATATTAGAAATAATTATTGTATTTCGTTTTTAAGGGGACCGACTGTAGTTTTATTGTGTGAAAACTACAAAAGCGAAACTATTCATTTTTATACCATATATAATTTACATTAACTTCAATGTACATGCAAAGTTTGAGGGAAATCCATGTATTTCTGAGAGACCGCAGGGACGTAGCAACAAGAGGGGGGGGGGCCAGGGGGTTATACATGTAAACTTCCTCATGTTTTTATTTAGCTCAACTTTATTCTTGAAAAATAATTTAACTCTGATAAAAATCCCTTTGCTACACCTTCATGATATGTGCTAAAGGATTTCAACCATTCTTGTTTCAAAAGTTCATTGAATTTTTTTCCCCAACATTACCTTTACTACAGAAAATATTCATTGAAAGGATGGTCCCCCTCCCACTTTTTACCATAGTATAGTGATATCAAGGAATTTGTATGACAATAACTGGAAGTGAAGTGATTTGGCTTTGAAAAAGTTGCCCCCC
>PRKT01001459.1:0-20000 GCA_003671525.1 Saccostrea glomerata
GAAATATGGGGATCATTTAAGCTTTACTCATTATGAAAATCATCTGATTAATCTTAAACCAACTATGAAATAGGAGAATATTAAAATACAAATGATATTATAAAATTCAAGACTATTATTGTTCACATGCAAGTGCTTTTAAAATCAAACCTATTAGAGATCAGCATATGCATAGCCCCCTCCCCTCCCGATTCTTCAAATACTGACAGATAATCAATGCTGCTTTTTGCTCAGAGATGCCCCTAGACGAAGAGTTTCTGAAGATGAATCTCATCTCCTGTGCAATCTGCAAATGGAAAAAAACAATACCTTGCTGTGCAAGTTTTTTGGCATTTGCTGAAGATACACACTTGTTTTCAACTAATGGTGTAAATGTTCAGAATGGCTTCTTGAAATCGATACTGTACAAATCATTTATAGACAGTTACTCCCCAAAAAAGTTTCTGTAAGAGCATTACATTTTCCTTTGCATCATGAGCTGCATATTCCTTGTTCAAAAGGGCTGAAACTACGGTTTACTGCTCATAATTTCCCACAATGTCCTTTGTAAAAAGTCTTCTTGCTAATTTCAGTGTGTCTATGCAGAGATGGACTGTTGAAAGAAATTCTTTCTGGATATGAAATTCTGAAAGTTTGTTAAGAAGGACAGGAATGTCAAAACTCAAAATGTTATGCCCAACTAACACATTTTCAAAGCTTTTTAAAAACTCAATAAAGTCCAGGAGAGCTGTTAGAATGCTAACACTTTCGACTTCCTCACTTTTGCAGAACATTTAGTTGTTGTTGAGAGACTCTGATTCCAGTTACTTTACTAGCAGCAAGGGAAATTTTCTTTCTGGGCATTACATATCTGTTCATTGCGGTTGTTCCACACACAGCAGATAATTGATCAACATCGGAGGTACGTTCCGGTCCAGTGGTCTTTCAGTCAAAGTGAACAACGCTCTGTTCCTTTCAGTTTTGGACTCGATGGAATGCTGCAAGTATTTACCTCTGATGAACTGAGTTCAATGTTTTCGGAATAGATTGTGGCCTCTCGCACTGTGCTCAGAGAAGCTGCCGAGGATTTCTTTTTGTTTAGTTCCAGACGTCTCTTTTTAGTTTTTCTTAGCTTTTGACGTGTGTTTTGCCAGAGGCGATTCTTGTCCAAACGTTTGCCAAGAATGTTCGAATAGTGTCCAGGAGGTAGTGACGCAATTTGACATATCTGTAAGAACAATGTTAAAAAATCCCATAAAATTTTGATTACAGATGTATTTTACAGAGAATAGGTTTAAGGGGATATAATAATTGATGATTTTGGAAGAGTTGCATGTAAAATATATAAAAATACCTTATTAATCCAAGTATGTTCTTTAATTTTTTGTAGAACTGCAGCAGATACCCTATGTGTTAAGGATCGTGATCGCCCATAACATCTGAAAAATATTCATTGGAAGGTATAATTGATATTTTACATAGTGTAATACTCAGTGTAAAAATTTTGTTATTTAGTGAACTGTTCGTATTTTTGCATTAAGATATCATTTTTAGCTCAAGGGAATTCCAGTTTGTTAAAATAAGGCCCATGGACTTCTTCTGTTTTATGATATTACCGGTACTAGTGAGCATTGGCACAAAGACTTCAATATGTATTTTATAAAAAAAAAGATAAATTCAAACCTATTCTTTGGAGCTTTGCTGGAAACAATAGCGTTGAAATTTTCATTTCATTTGGGTTGACCCCAAGTTAACAAACTTATCTGCTCTCTCTTTGTAGGTTTTAACCATTTCTTCGAAGGCATGTTTTAGACCATCCTCTTTGAGTTGCTGCCCATTTGGTAAGTGTTTAATCCTGGAATTTTTTTGTTCTTGTTATGTTTTTGTTATGATGAAAAATTCATGCATGTAAATATAAAATACATGGTTTCTATCTTGAAGTATAAGCGATATTTGGGCGAGGGTAAGAAAACGTGATAGAGGGCGAGGTTTGCCGAGGCCTTTTATTTTTTCGACAGGAGCCCAAATATCGTTTATATTTCAATACAGATATTATGTATTTTGTTTTTCCTGCAACATATTCTTTATATTTGAACGTCCAAAACTAGCTATTTTCGACAGATTTAGGCACATCTCTGCAGTTAAAACCATGGCGTAAACATTGCAATTAACCTAACGTCACAATGCTTTTAGAACGTTGAATACATGCACGAGGCTTTATTAGGGTAGTGACCGGATATAGCTTTGGTTTGTTAGGTTACCTTTATTAGGTCAATGCAAGGCGTAGTTGCAGGATAAAATTAGTATACATTTTAACTTGAAGAACATGTATTAAAGAAAGGTATCATTTTGAAATACAGTTTTTACCAGCTAAATTTTTTCTAATTGATTTTTTTTTCATTAATTAAAAAAGGGGAGATAACTTACCAAAATTCAAGGTCATGAATTAGGAAACATCCCACTAAACACACTTATAGTAATAAATGGAGAGTATGTCTAAATAAACCGAGTATTCAATGCCTACATATCTGTCATGTTCTCAATTTCATTTAATCTCTTCCTATTATGGATTGAAGACCTTAATGGCGAGGTTTATCTTAAAAAGTTTAGTAAAAGAACATCTCTCTGACAGAGTGCTTACAAGTATGATAGGTAACAATGTTACCTTGGAAATATCTCTCAAAGCAGGGGTCCCCCCGTTTGTTTACAACTTTTGTTTCTTACCTTGTGTATTTTTATTATACCGAATAAGGCCATTCTTTAAACGTGAGAAAAAGTACAATCTGTTTGCATATGACGACATATCTATAGATGTGTTTGACAGGAAATTTTTTTATTTTTGATATATTATACACGCTTACATTTTTTTTAATAAAAGTGGGGGGGGGGGGTTACTATCCATACCTCAGGTGCCTGTGGTCATATGAGCTTAAATAACTCAAGAATCATTGGACAAAATCAAATGGGATTTTGGCTATATCTTTTTGAAAGATGGATTTTAAAAGTTAGACAGGAATACTGAAAAAATTAAAAGGAAAAAAAAATTTACCTCAAAAGTTAACCCTGCGTTTCTTTTTCCTTTATGTATATTTCTTTATCATTGATATCACTATCAAGTATGTTAACATCATAATCGTCTTATTTACATTGTACTTCCGCTAATAGTAATTCCTCACTTTCACTATCCCATCCTTTCTAATCATTTTCCTCGGAAAGATGGATAATTCTGTAAGAATTCTGCATTTTTTAAACAGTCATAAAAAGCTCAATTTTTACCCGATTTAAGAAATGATTGCTGATAAGGAATTCGTGGGTTATACTTTACATTATGGACATAAAAAACTGACAATTTTTTGACTCCTTAAAACTTACTGAGCATTGCTACCACAATGCTGTCTCTCAGTATTTTTTATTAGATTTTCCATGAGATTTGGCATTTGCTAGTACGATTTCACTTTCCATCAATTTGACATATATTAAAGAGGTTTAACAACAAGGTCTTTGTCATTTCATAATACCACAGCGTCTTGGCAACTTGACATCACTTAAGTGTTTGAAATCTTTCTATTTTTTCGCGATAAATAGGGTAAAACTAAGACAGATCAAAACGAAAACTAACTGTTGAATTCCAAACTAACGTATTCCCGATTTCCGTATTTTCATAATGGCAAATCGTGAGACGTATTTTAGACTGAAAATCCATACAAAATACGGTGAAATCGTAAGAGTAAACAGGTCTGTTATTGTATGTCAATTTAGTTGGTTTGCAGAATTAATGCAAAATCTTATAATAAATATGCATATGTCTATCGACCCGCAGCAGCATCGCAACGTCATTTTACGTTACGCGATGCTATATCCCCTCCGCAACTAGTTACGCGAGGGGATAATAAAGATACATGTAGCTAGATATTGCTACGTTAGCCGTAGATTGTCTCGCATGTGAAACGATCGGGAAGCGTTTAATACTCTTCCTTTCTTTGTTATTACATAAAACATTACAAAAATTAAATAGTTTTTTTTCTTAAACTATTCTTTAAAAAGGTATGCTGTTGCTACATCAGTGAAAAATTGTCATTTATGGGAAAGAATGATTTAGAATCTTGCAAAGCCAATTTATGCAAACGCCAGTTTAATACTGTAAAAATCAATACTGTACGTAATAACCCATGGTCGTCGAGATCTTTTACTTTTACTCTGGTTAAATTAATTGAAAAAAATGTATACCAATGGATTGATTGCATGATTGTATATTGTTTAACGTCCCTTTCGCGAATTTTTCACTTGTATGGAGACGTCACCGTATGCCGGTGAAGGGCTTCAAATTTTGACCTTTACTCGGCACTTAGGGCCATTGAGCAGTGAGGGATATTTTTCGTGCCAACGCCTGCTGCTGACACGGGGCCACGGTTTTTAAGGTCTCATTCGAAGGACCCGCAACTTTTACTTCAAAGTGCCGAGCGAATGGCGAAGAAACAGTTGCTACCAAATTTTAACGACTAGGTCAGTCGCGGCCGAGATACGAACTCACGACCTCCCGATCACGGAGTGAGCGCTCTACCGACTGAGCTACCACAATCCCTTACACATTATTTTTTCTCAGTTTTATTGTTTTAGCAGGTCGTTCAATCTAGAAAAAGAGTTCTACATGTATATAGCGCTACACAAAAAATTAGGTATGCTGGCTGGTCCGCCCTTGACGTCAAAATCCATTTTGCCGTTGTTAGCAGATTTCTCTATCGCGCTTAATTTTTTTTATGATCTCCGTATTTCTGATCAAAATTCTATCAAAGTTGAACAACATAAATTTGAAACAAAGCTGAAAAATTATACAGTTAAACTAAATTATTTTCGCTCTCATTGTGGAACCACCAAGAGTTAGAATTTTGGTGTTACATATTTTCAATATCTGATTCCGCGACTGCCCCGGATATCCCTACTATTGACACATTTATATGCCATTATATTTGTATTGTGGTTAAGAGAGCATGTCTTTAGTCCTTGTTTAATACTGTCAATTTTGTGTAGATATGATTCACAACATTTGGCTCTTTCATCTCGCGTTATAAATGAATTTTTTTTTAAGGTATTTTAACTTTAACTGGCATTAAACTGATAGTTTTATTACGAGGGTTGTTCGAAAAGTTCGTTGACGGTGTAATTTTCTCCGAAGATATGTTGCAGTTCGAATTTTGTATACAATGTATTACTTTAAATGATAATACATGTATATTTTGAAATAAGATGCAAAATTTCAGTCAGTTTAAGTTACATTTATTAAAGTTATATCAATTTTTATGATACATTGTCAATGCCCGCGGAGCAACTGTCGCGTAATTTTTTTTGACGTCGTTACGTCGCTATGTTTTATGAATAATCTTCCATCTTTTTAGAGACTCTTTAGATGCTACGATCCGCCGATTTTTTTCGTCCGTAAAAAGTAATTTCGGCATCAAACGAGTACGAACCTTTTCAAATCCAAGATATTTTGTGATTATTTCATATGCATAGACGTACTTATTTAAAATTTATCCGATTTACCCCTTACTACTTATCTTCTATCTTTGTCATGATCTTGAAACATTGACGCCATCAAGTCAGAATCAATAGGTTAAGGTCTTTATGACTTTTCGTCAAGTTTAATCACATCGACCTTCTTTAAATCGTTTATACAACTTGTACACCATTGATCTTGATACCTTTGACCTATCCCCAAGTTCATCTAGCTATTGTTTTGTCTCAAAAGGAGTCTTTCCAGCTACCATACAAAATTACATCACAGCGCACTACTCTGTGGCGTCCAATTTTTGCGCCATTTTCAACAGTGAATCGAGACCGTCCCCTTTCATATGAATCGATAAGCTGAGAACCACTTGCTCTAAATAAATGAAACTTCTCAAATATGACAATTGCATGTTATTGTGACTTCATATTTAATATCATAGATTTTCGAGCGCAAGATCTAAAACAAAATTTGTAATAACAATATCGACTTAAAGTATTCATATACGCAGAAAACGAGAATGCTCCGCGACCCCTTTCTAAAGAAATAAGAACGGCGTAAAAGTTTTATTTAATGGACCCAAAAATTGAAAAGTTGTATTTTTACTTGAAACATGGTATAATAAAAGTATATAAAAAGTTTCACTTTAAACAAACATATACAGTACCGAACCCGTCCACGAACTTTTCGAACAACCCTCGTACAAAATGGTTATCTTCAATAAAAGAAGTAATGATAGTTTTTACAGGAGAGGTTTATCTTTTATAAGTTGTATACATATATTCAATGATCATACTTAATTTATAAATGGTTGTGTTTGTTTGTTTTTTTTTTTTGATAGATGCTATTTTATACGTCATTTCCCGCAGACGTTTTCAACACATTAGTCTTTGTTGGGAAAAATGGACCCATGAAATATATATACATAGAGATAACGAACAGAATTCAAAAATCCATGACACAAAATAAGAGGAGATCTAACAAGGACTTCAGAGGTTTGATCAAATTTTCTGGAGGAGTGAGCATCCCTTTCTGATTCTGCCGTGTGCCCCTTGTTGTGTTATGAATTACGGAAAAAAATTCTGTTGACAATTCAGTGTATAATTAACTGTTTAACATTGTATCATTCCATTTTTCGATAAATATTTGCTTATCTACGTCATTTAAGGGTTTATGGCCTTTTTGAATCAAATTTTAATTAATATTAATTGCTCACTAAGACATTCGTTATTCCTATACAGAAAAAAACATCCTTACATCCGACAAATTCATTCTCTTTGACTGCGTTGCAAGGAAACCTTTTGTTTGAAGTTTGTTAAAAGAGCAATTATCAAACTCTTGTTAATGTTAAAAAAACAATTATCAAACTCTTGTTAATTTTTACATTCAAATCCTTATTGACCTATTCCTGCCATTATGATATTAGTAAGTAGTCTTTTCATATCAATAATGGATGAAAACAAACTAAATTAAACAATTCTTTTAACACTTGACATAAAACGGGCTTACGAGACATATTCATGTATATTCTGTTTGTGATTTGCGTATACAACTTTATGGTGGAAGATAAAAAGTTTTTGTTAAACAGGCAATTATTTCGTCACTTGTCGCCATTCTATAAGGTCTCTTAAACACATTTGCTCTTTAGACCATTTACTTATTTCAGCACTGACACAAATCAAACATTTTCTGTTAAAAAAATATAGACTGACGATATAAAATGAGGAAAATTGATTAAAATTATCAATTTTTCACTAGCAAGAAATTCATTCTTAAGGATAGATTTTGTACTTTCCGATATTTATTCATCATACCCTAGAATACTTGACTAAAAGACATACCGGGTACAAGCTTTAGTAGTTATTCTTGTGAAAACAATGTGCTTTATATGGCATGATTATCTAATGAATTTCACTTTCAGGAGACAATCAATAAATATTAGTTACGCTCTATTGCACATAACACCTGAGTTGTTGAATGATTTTTCACCCGAAATCAACGGCCACTTTCAGTTACATTTACACACGACCTGATCTGGTTACATATACACACGACCTGATCTGGTTACATTTACCACACGCCCTGATTTGGTAACATTTACCACACGTCCTGATCTGGTAACATTTACCACACGTCCTGATCTGGTAACATTTACCACACGTCCTGATCTTGTAACATTTACACACGACCTGATCTGGTAACATTTACCACATGTCCTGATCTGGTAACATTTACCACACGTCCTGATCTGGTTACATTTACCACATGTCCTGATCTGGTAACATTTACCACACGTCCTGATCTGGTTACATTTACCTCATGTCCTGATCTGGTAACATTTACCACACGTCCTGATCTGGTAACATTAAGGACATGACCTGACCTGGTTACATTGACAGGTTCTGCATGACCTGGGAACATCTATGACTCGTCCCGACCTAATTACAATGCTGGATGACGGTTTAACGGGTTCGGAATGTTTTAGTAGGAATGAGGATTGAAGTGGGCTTTCGGTTTTGGGTAGATTGTCGTTAGACGGGACCCTTTGGTGATTGTCGTTAGACGGGACCTTTTGGTGATTGTCGGATTGAATGAAGCAGAGATTACTGTATCTGTAGAGTACTGATAATTTTTTAATTTAGCTGCTGTCGGTCTGGTGTTTTTAAGGTTTTCTTCTTTATTTGTTCCACCATTATACCCCCCGCAAACGAAAAAGCAATACTAATATATCAATAAAATCGAGTCAAGATTTTTAAACCTGTTCACCTTGTAACAATGAAAGTGATGTAAATTGTTCTTAAAATTGTGTTTCCTAGAAAAAATCATAAATGTGCATCCCTAAAAACCAGTTCATCAAAGAAAAACTCTAACTTTCTTGAAATAAACTAGAAGCCACAAAAAAGTACTCATTTCATTTTTGTCTCATCAGAGAAGGTCTCATATTTGGAAATCTAAATATTTGTCATATCTTGCCTTAAATTGACCAACTTTAGCCTATTTTCTAGGCTATCATTCTATTAATGTATGTGGAATCTGAAACATTTTGGAAGGAACAGAGAGAATTCTGAATTAGTTATCGATGGATTAATTTTGAGAGAAGGGATACTAGTATATAAGGGGAATCAGGAGAAGCAATGATTGGATTTCTCTAAAATAATTTACACTACAAACTTCCCAATGATTTTAAAATGAAATTGTAAATCAATATTTAAATGATTGAAACAAACGGAGACTTAACATTCAGCCAATCACTTTACAGTATCTGATATATGCTTTAATATTTATATTAAGTGTTTGGTACACCATAATGTTAATTTTTTTCAGGTACGCAGAAGGTAGCTTTAAATACAAATTACAATATGGGCGCTCTTTTTGATCTCTATTTAATTCTTGTCTTTTTTGCGTCGTCTAGCTCTACCATTATTTCGCGAAAATATACAGCAAAACTCGAAATGGATAGTATGAAATCAAACGAGGAACTGTTACGAGAATACAATGCTACATCAGTTATAGAGTGTGCAGCACGCTGTCAAAGGGAGTGTAGTGTCTTTGGATTTCATCCTCAGATGAAGAAATGCCGTAACCAAAAGAAAATTTTCACGTCTGAAGTTTCGATTGAGGGGGGCTGGAGATATTATTCACATGACTGTATGTATAACTTATATTTTTAAAGTCCCTTCTGTCAACTGAGGGCTGCAAATTTATACCTATACTCGCAATCAAGGGCCATTGAGAAGTAAAGGATCTTATTAAGATGTATCAATCCCGTCCAGAAATTCAACGTTTCAATAACTTCGAAATGAAATAAGATTTTTCCTATATTTTCTTGTTAAATGTTATTGCAATATATTAGTCGTAAGATTATACAGGAAAAATAAAGTAAAACTAGTGCTAATTGTAACGGGGACCGTTACAGATGTTCCCCAAACGCTCCCCCAACTCCCTTTTGGTGCCATATTCCATGTAAGCTTTATTAAATAAGACAAACTCTATGCATTTGAGACTTTAACAACGTTTACCCAGAAGTTCATTCAGATTTAAGCATTGCACGCCTGTGCATGTGAATGCATGTGCATAATGACCATATCATCTTGTCTGCACAATTTATATATTTTGATATACTAAATATTAAGGTATTTAATTCAAAAGTATTAAAAAATACGCTCATTCAAGCGTATTTTTGATTTTACTCATTTCGCGAGCACGGAAGTGCTTACATAAGCATGGTGACCATACCTTCTTGTAGAAGTCCATTAAATCTATCTATGTTCTAAATCCCACCCCGTTTGGTTGAAAACCATGGGAGTTATAGCTGTTTAAAGTTTCAGCCAATCAGATTGCAGCGCTCGTACACGCACGTGTATGCATGTGCATGGTGACCCTACCTTCTTGTAGAAGTCCATTATATCTATCTATGTTCCAAATCCCATCCTGTTTGGTTGAAAACCAAGGGAGTTATAGCTATTTAAAGTTTAAGCCAATCAGATTGCAGCGCACGTGCATGCACGTGTTTTGATGATAATTGCTATATATCATGTTGTAGGATATACTAATGCATGGCTATGTTCAGGATTTCGTCAAAAAACAATAAAGATATTGAGACTTTAGTTTCAGCCAATCAGAGCGAAGCGCACGTGCATGCGCGTGAGATCTTGCAATTTTGACCAGTCATATTGTCTATGCTACTAATATATCTTTATATTATGAGTTTCAAAGCAAATCTACGTAACATGCCTACTGACCCTGGTTTTACCTAAGTCGGACTTGTAGTTTACAAGATCACTCCCGGACAAAAAAGTACCCAGGAAGAAGAAAAACTAGAAAGTCTGCTATTGCAAGCAATAGCATATGTCGCCCCGTACTGGACAAGACTTTCATTTTTACCATCACTAAAACAATGGTCCATTAGCTAAGCTTGGACAACCATCGAGTCGTATCAGTCCTTTCCGTTGGAAACGGAAGATCTTAATTGGGTACATCCCACTAATTATTTTTAGAATCGGTAGGAGAAGAAAGTAGTGCAGGAAGAAATTGCAAGTTCCTCAATTTGCAGACTTGCATAAAAGAAATTGGGCAGATGTACTGAACTGAGCCTCATACTTGTTCATTGGCAGTATCTTTCCTACCAAAAAAGCTTGGCAAATGTAATTTATTAAGAAGATCAGTCGAATTATTTTGTGTATTATAATGCCAATGAAACTCTGAAATTTCCCTACTTTCACTTTCATTTTTAGAGGTTCTGCCGGAAAACGAATCTGACATGCCACCTTCAATTCGAGCATTTCTGCATTGCACAGGGCTGATGTTTGTTATGAGATGATAAAACATGTGTTAACTTTCTCAGTTTAGAGGAATCATGAACATTTTCGGCGAGATGAATGTTTTGTTTACAGTGGTGATCAAGGATTCGGGCACCTGCAGGAGCGGATCCAAGGATTTATGAATGAATAAAAACTATGGAAATGACGTACCAATTTTCTATTTGATACATGCATTATCTAATGAAATTATTAATATACAAGTAATGAAAATACAAGAAAACGCGAAATGCTAGTAAATGCAGCTGACAATCGTTATTTTTTTTATAGATAAAATAAAATAATTATAAAATCTAGAGACAAGACAGAAGAAGAATGAATGTTGGCAAAATATCAAATCACATCAGGAGAACTGAATTTTATGAATGAAACTTTTAAAACGTTACTTGTAAGTTGTATATGTTATATCTGTGTATTCTACCTGGCTGTGCGCTTTCTTCGGGGGAAGGGGGGGGGGTCGTCTTGAACATAGAACCTTAGCCATAACGTTTGAACGGTAAGGGCTAGGGCTTTCCTATTTCAAATATGTATTCTTGTGAAAAGAACTTTTATTGGATACGAAGAACTTTGATCTAGACCTTGGAGAACACGTGTACATCTTAACCTTTTTTTCTGTTTCGTTTCTATGGCAACTGTGAGCGACTCATTACAATTATTTTAAAAATAGAAATCACTTTGACACATTGCAAGGAATAAACATTGACAGTTTTAAAACGATTGCTTGAGTAGTTATAGAGAAAAGTGAAATTAAAGAATTTTAACTATCCCCTGGTTTCCATGGCAATAATTCATTATTTGAAAATTTTAAATGCAAATCGCAAAACTACAATTACTAATCACTAAAATAAAAGTTTCATGACGAATGTTCAAGGGACCAGAGAGAACACTCGCGGACAAAATTCGTCGCTTTTTGCAGGTTTCCATGGCAACGGTAGCCATTTTGAAACTGAATGACCACATGGCACAACAACAACCAGTGATCGTCCTTTGAGGAAAGTTTCAGGAAGATTGTCCCAGCCATATCCAAGAAAACGCCTGGACAAAAAAAAACATGCGTACAATAGCAATATGTCTCCCCGACTTCGTCTGGGGCGACATAATAATAATAAGAAACAGAGTAAAAACAATATGTTCCCCAACTTCGTTTGGGGAACATAATTAATTCTGTTCAACTCTCTTTGTTCAACACCATTTTATTTAGATATGAATTCCTCTTTAATATTCCTTTCAGTAAGATATACAAATAATGTTCAAATTTCCAACAAAGCATTCGGATTATTTTTACGAATTAATATATATATATATATATATATATATATATATATATATATATATATATATATATATATATATATATATATATATATATATCCGTTTTACAAATCATAGATTAAAGGCATTAAAGAAATAGAAAACAAAAATAATTTGAGGTTATGAGATAGAGCTTCAGTCACATATTCTACATTGTAGCTATATCGTTGCTCACAATTTATCTTTAACAATTAACAATGATGTATCTTGCAGGTGTCCTCTTAATACCTGTATTTATACATAATACAATTCCAGCCTTTTTTATGCGATAGATCATTGCATATGTTATTTTTTGTCATGTTTTTGTGTCTCTCCGTTGTCAACTATAACCCTCGCCATAACTTTTGAACCATGAGGTATAGATACTTCATATTTGGTATGCACCCTCCACTAATTCAGGTATTTAAATGACACCAAGGTCAATGACTTTGTGACCTGTATAATAAAAATATAACTTTTTCGAACTTGATTGCAGCGGGCGCATAATGTTTCACGTCTTGTTTTCAGTAATTCCCTTGGATTGTAAAGATCTCCTTGCTGACGGTTACACTGATTCTGGCGTGTTCGACATCTACCCACACGGCACCATGACCAGCCCTGTCACAGTGTTTTGTCAGATGGATACAATGGGCGGAGGTTGGACGGTGTGTAATATACTAATATACTTTCAAATAACATATTTCAGAGGGGTCCAATTTTCGTGATTTGAGGAAAAGAGGTTGAAAAATTTTTCAGTAGTTATATATGTGAAAAGGTGCATGTTGTGGTAAACATATATTCTTGAGTCTTTTCATTCTTTGAAAACAACGAAAAATAACCCACATGAAAATTAGTGCTTTCACAATTTTGCAAAATTAGAAAACTATATAATTCACATTCAATGTTCTTGCTCGAAAGAATAAAGGATGGAATAATAAAAATATTTTTACTTCATATTATGACATATTGGTCAAACAATTGTTTGAAACAATGAATTGTATTGGTTTACATGTTGACATTTTTTAGGCAATCCAAAAACGCCAAACCGGATCTGTGAGTTTTGACAGAGATTGGACAGCATACAAAAATGGTTTCGGTTCACCAGAACAGGATGTCTGGGTTGGTAAGTGTTCATCACTTTAAAATAGGAACAACCGGTCCGTAGCCTAGTGGTAGAGCGTTCGCTTCGTGATCAGGAGGCTCATGTTCGATTCTCGTTCCCGGCGCCAAGCGCTCGGCACTAGAAGTGAAAGTCACGGGCCTTTCGGTTGACCTTAAACATACGTAATCAGAGATTACAGAGCTCACCTCAGCGAATGTTGTCTTTAAATAAGTTATAAAGTTACAATATATAACAAACAACAAGTGTACATTCAAAAATGCAAAATTTATACAATTTTGATTTGATACTTTGGAATAGACCTATATAAAAACTTCAAACCAATTCTTCATCACGAAAATATAATTAAAATCCAGCACCTGAAGCAAGTTTGAGAGTTTTCATCCCTTGATGCATCAATTATGCAAGTTTGGTTTATATAAGCCTTATTGTTTCTTGGCAATAGACCTGCACCTATTACTTTTACCAGATCAAATATCTGGAAAATGTATGTCGAATTCAGCATCTGAAGCAAGTCCATTAGTGTGCATTCTAGGATGTATCATCCCTGCACGTTTACTCAACATAGATCTCAAAATTATTTGGAAATGAAACTTGTATAAACAAGCATTTTGAGAATACATGTCCCCTACCGGGTTCCCCTTTTTCTTCAGGTCTCTCCCTGTCCATTAGTCCTGATCGATTGGCTTCTGGAATCGTATTAATCATCTGCTTAAGTGTGGGCAATATGTGTGTTTGACGATTCCCACTTATGGAGATGTATTGGTATCATATTATAATGAAAGCAAGTGGTAAAAATCACAATGTGGCATGGTTTTAAGATAAGCGTTAACGTTGTGTTAGGAACTTGATTTGATTTTTTATTAACGTAGATTCATATTCAAAACAGATTTAATTGTATTCAGTGGACTTTTCTTTTCATTCCAAATGTATCTTTATACAGGCAATGATCTAATCCATCAGTTAACAAAAGAAAACAACACATTCCTCTACGTGTCCCTCACTCTTCTGAATGGTACTACGCTGTATGAATTGTACGACCGATTCTCTGTCTCCAACGAATCAAAAAAATATCAACTCTTCCTAGCGGGGCCAGCTAGTGGTACCTTAGGTAAGTGTATTGAAGCTTAGTTAAGTTATTCAAGAATACCACCAAATACTTCATGAATAGACAAACTATTAAGTTGGTGAACAAAGGATACAGAAATAATTCATTATGCCATAGGTCCTTAATCGAAGATTCGAGGGTATATAGTTCTTGTCCTGTCTGTCCGGAAAAAAATTTGACCTTGTCAATATTTTTGGAGTGGGTGGGGCTATAGCTTTCATGTTTCACAGGTGCATTTCCTGTGACAAGACCTATATTACATATGAGTGTTATTTATTGTCTCTACAGGAGACAGTTTGTTGGACACTGGATTTAAGACCCGTGACCTGTCCGGGATGTACTTCACCACACACGACAGGGATAACGACAGGGCTGATTATAACTGTGCTGCTGATGCTAACAAAAGAGGAGGATGGTGGTTTAACCGCTGTCACCGAGCCCACCTTAACGGCCCCTGGTCCACAGCAGACTGGGTCAACCCGTGGTATCCTGCAGTCAGGAAAGGAGAATCCGTGAAGGAGACAGCGATATTCATAAAACGTCACTAAGTTAATGTCATTAAATCCTTATGTCTAGTATTACGTCACTATAAATAAACATCGATAAATCCTAATATACAGTATTGACGTGGTATTCTGCAGTAGGGAGAGGGACGTCCGCAAAGGAAACGGCGATGTTCATCAAACGTCATCAAGTTTACATCATTAATCAACCAGGCGAAAAAAAATTGTTAAAAACACACAATTTAAAACTTATTTTCGTAATGGGTCTTTATTCCCTTTTTGTTTCTCTGCCTCAAAGATGCTTGGACAGAAAATTGTGACAAGAATCAAAATTGTTTTATTGTTAAATGTCTTTCAGTTGAAACTGTTTAACCCGACACATAAACAATCCGTGAATTCCAACATCAATATTTGAATACCATTCTCATTTCCTTTATCTGTACACTGTGCTAACTTGCATTTTGTTACTTTTCTCCCAGTGCATGTCGAATAAAACATTTTTTTGTACTGAGGATATTTTAGAACATAATCAGGGCCTTTGCAGCACAATATAAACAAAATTCTCTAAGACTTTCTATCTAGTGCCTGAAGTGCAGTATTTTAGAAGAATTGGCATTATGAAATAATACACAAACTTAGTATACACTTGTTTTGATGCGTCAAGCTCTTCTTGTGTTCCTGGAGGTACTTGGCACGGATTGCCCTGCTACCTCCGATCACATGGTATACGTCACAGCACCTGTTGTGACGTGTACATATCCTCACTCTCTTCTATTACATGCTGCAGGGTACAGACATGTCTCTGTTAGCTCCGTCATTCTTGTTTTTTGTATGTTATAACTGCAGGCACCTATATCTAATGTCATATTTATAATAGACACTCTAGCACGGGTTTGTGTAGAGAAAAAAAAATTAGCACATCTCTCCAATGTACTATTTTTGCTTTTCTCAGAGTATCACAAGGGCTTGTGTACAGAAAATTAAAAGTAGTACATCGGAGAGGAAAAAACTCCCGAGTACTAATTTTTTCACTGATTTATTTTCTTTTCGCAAGATACTGTGAATATGACATTTTTAAAACGTGCTGATTTCAGCGACTTTTCATTTTTGGGATTTGATCTATGTTCAATCTCTTTAGGTCGTCACGCGGTTTTTGATTTCCGTAAGGAAAAAAAAAAGGTCCCAGTTTTCCGTCATTTCTCAATTGGCAACCCTCGGCTGACTCCACTACGCTCAATTACAAATAGCGAGGTCATCCAGTATGATTCGGCGAACGTATTAAATGCATGTTTGTTTTTGTTTTTTAGAAATTAAACGCACAAGTCATTAGTGGATACTTAAATGTCTAAAAGAAACTACAGACATTGAAAGAAAGATCTCAGAGAATCATTACTAGTATTTCTTTGCACAACTAATCTATATATTCTTTTTAAGGATTTATCATTAACTTGCAATCATTTTCTTTTCTTTATGCAGTATAGAACTGCATTCTGCATTAATGGCAAAAAAGTCCTTTTTAAAATCACTTCTCCAACATAATTGTAAAGAAGCCGAAATTCTAATATAGAATAATTATTGTTTATTTTTAGTGTACAGATAAAGTTTACTAAAACACGCATTGCATGTGAATTTTGACGATCACTCATGACACAATCGGATACTTTATATTCCTGAGAAAAGCTGCATGGTTGGCAAATTAGGAATCTTTTTTAATGCAAAAAAAAAAAATTATTAAATCTTGCATATATTTTGGACACATGACAAAAAGGGGAAACGTGTACCCCCTCTAAATCCACCAGTGCGGTTAAAAGTTGATTCTGAATAGTAGACTTTTTGATATATTAGTGAGTTCATTCTCTCTTTTATATCCCAAGTGGTTCGATAGCCATGTCATTGAAAGGAATGATCGACAAAATTTAGGAAAATCTTTGGAAAAAGTCGGAATTATTCAAAATAGCGATTCTGTCTGCTGTCAGAGTAAGAAGTTGTGAAATACATGTAAGGTCAAAACGAACGCTAAGGTTTTACCAAACTTCTTTCAATTTGTTTCAGCAATGAAGGAACAGAACAACTTTCCGTTTAAAAACGTACTACGGAAAAAAAATCACTGTCAGACATTTGTTCTGACAAGTAAAATGATCTGTTAGACTGGAAAAAGTTTTGTAGGACCAGATACATGCAACTCATTTTTTTTTACGTTGGAAAAGGGAAAAAATGATAGCATTAAAAAATATTAAAGATTAGTGATATTCAATCTCACGATTTCATATGACATTAATTTTGCACACAGGTAAACTACACTACGTAATTGTGTCTTTTATATTTATTTTGATGAATGATGTTGCCGTGGTAATTTCAATTACAAATTCTTTAATATTTTATGAATAGCTACTCCTAGAGTAATACTTCCACAAAAATTGATTTAATCAAGGATCATTATTCTTTTGAATGTTGTTTTAAAGTTTCAAGTCCCAACTGCTACTAATTTCTCTTACTTGGTTATAAGTATAAACCAGTAGAGCTACAGTCTCGACAGAGTCTTCTGGTTTAAGGACGTATCACTTATCATTATATGTATAGAAAATCAATTATAAAGACCAGAAGTTGCTCAACTGTTAGGTGGTCCGAGTTTGGTTCTCTTCCTTGGAGAATAAACTGAACAAGGTGTGCATTCTAGCAACTTGGTCCTGGGTGTAATGTGAAAATTTCAAGAGTACTTTCAGGTTTACTTTAAACTATTATAGACCAAAGGCTCAAATACCTAATGCTATGGTAATTTGTGCGGTGTGCGTAAACGTTTTAGAAAGTGGGCCATAATTCGTTTAAAGTAAAACTAATGTTCTATAAAATCTACTTCTATTTCCCAACCACGAGGCAGATTATCACCGAACTTACATGCCATGTAGATGTACAGGAATGTTTCTGAAGGTTCATTTTCATAATGGGGATAAAACATGACGTTTGTTAAGGAATATTGGCTTGACTGAGGACATCGACCTGGATAGTTCAGTGATCGGAGCACCTGACTAGAAATGCAGGGGTTCCGAGATCGATTCCCAGTGCGGACATAATTTTCAATATATATGTATTTATGAATCGGTGGCGTTTTTATATTGGTGAAAAATTCTTGTGGGTTCGATTGCTGGTTGCAGGCTCGCTCAGTTGATAGAGCACCTGACAGGATTTTCAGGGGGTTGGGGTACGAATCCCTGTCTGGTCCGCTGCATTTTCTTCTCTCCCGTTACATTTGTTGCTGTTACCAGTAGTGTGATAGTGAAGATTTGGAACTGCTTCCATATTCTCAAACTTGTGATTGTGATACTAACAGGTCGTGTTGCTCCTTGTGCCTGTGATAATGGTGCATTTAAATGCGGAGGGTCACAGTCTTTGACCTCACAGGTCATGCCTAGGAAGGGCAGAGCGTACGGCAGTGACTATGATGGAACCTGTCTAATTCCTCTTCGTTTACATGAACACCACTGAGTTCGATTATACTGAATAATATATCAATAATACTGAAATATGTCAATAATTAATATTATTATGTAATCATAAAATATTCTATTAATGCAAACAATAACTTGAAGTGTGTGCTATGAGGTAAAAATATTTTCTTAATTTAGTGTTTCCATATTTTAAGTTTGAAATTCTAAGGTCAATGGGTTCTCTGGCTGTCTAAACTGTTTTAATTATATAGTTATAAAGTAGAAAACTAACAAAAACAGAATTTAAAGGGAGACATACCCATAGTCGGAGACATACCCATAGTCCTTAAATACAACTACCTTCGTTTCAAGAAATGGAAACTAAGTTAAACAAAATATTTATTTACCACTTGAAGACCTCTCTTTTTTATCACATTTACTCATATTGTGCATAGCTGATAGTACATACATATTCACTACTTGGCTTCTTCAAACGATTATTACATGAAAAGAGCAACAACCTGCCAAAGACATTGCACACTATCCACATCTGTTTGTGTGGTTTATTGCATCCAGGCATGTCGAACTTCTTTGTGCTGGAGGTTTGCTAGCAGAATTAGTCAGCTTTGAAAGTACGTACTGCCTCATAACTCTGGAACAGTTTTGAGACAAGGCATGTGGTGGAATATACTTGATCTGGGCCAAATCATTCTGAAAAATAAAGAAATCGGAATTCTTTGGAACTTTCTTTAAAATTTGAAGAAAATATATATTATACTTATATTAAATTAATTTGTTCTTTTGTTGAAGGTCAAAAATGAAAAAAATTAAATGTGTTAACAATAGTACAATACTAACAAAAGAAGTTTCAAACTAGTAATTGATGTAACTAAATAAAGAAAAAAATTAACCCAAAGATTTTTCACAGGTAAACTTGTCATTTTTAACATTAATATACATGTATTTTAGAAGAATGCATAGCACAATAAGATTCATTAACAAAATCCAATATGAATACAGACGTCATAAAAATATTGTCTTTCACTTTTTTAACTTTCTTCAACAAATAATCATTTACCACAAATGAGCCACAGCTGTTGCCATCCAGCTTTTTGCCTGAACATATGTCACCTCTTTCCCATTCAACATCACGGGATTCTCCAGTCTCCTTAAACCTCAAAATTATAAATGTTCTGAAAGACAGTTGAATATACTCAGTTAACAGTACTGTTCGTTGTTTGATGTATTCATGATGTCAAAAAATCCAAATGTTGGTCAGTATAGTATGGGCGACATTAAGTGATAGACTGACCACTGACTGACAGAAATGCAATGTAGGTAATGAAATAGAATAAAACATATAGTTAATTTACACTCCCATGTTTCACCAGTACTCATGATTAAAGATATCAATGAAAGATCTGCTTTAAGCTTTTATAATGCAGAAATGGATGACTTTTTGGTAGTTTGATTTCTTATGCAGTACTTGGACACTCAGGCACTTGTTTCGTATATGGGGTACCCCCTACCTATATTTATCACAAGGTGCCCAACTCATTTTCGGGCAACCCAACTTCAAGCTCGTATTTACTAGTAAATCAATCATACACCTACATTATCTTGACATTGTTCGCTCCATGAGATAATTTCTACATTGCTGACGTATCTTGTAAAAATCTTTTCTTGTAAAATGCGTATTTATTCATCGATAAGCAGCTGCAATCATTTAATATTTTTTTTTGCAAACACATTTA
>PRKT01001459.1:25000-50173 GCA_003671525.1 Saccostrea glomerata
AAGAAATTAATATCAGGAAGTTGTTGAAAAAACATGCGAAGCCCGACCTTCTATCCCATGTTTATTTCCACAGTGAATGAAAGCAGTGTAAATTGCATCGCTAATATAACGTTGAGAATGCCTCGCTTTACGGTATATCAAAGAATAAAAGAGAATTGTACTATTAATTCATATCAGTCAGTACTTATTAAGCTGTGATTCACTTGACAGTTGTTTGAAAACTCTTTTAAGTGACATTTTCATGATCTATCAGTACACTAGTTCTAAAATTGTTCGAATCTTTGACGAAATTGATTGGATATTTTTTCGACCTTTTCCCGATTCGTCGTATGCGATACAGATTTTTCAAAACATTTAATAACCATCAAATTGCAGCCACTTCCATTCATATAGCCACTTGTTATGAAATTTCCTTTTCCTCTTCTTTTCTTTTTCACCAAATTTTGCTCCTTCTCTACTTCTTCTCCATCAATTTTTCTTTTGCAGTACTTTTTGCGGCCTTCGGTGTCATTTGAATCTGCCACATTTTTTTCCAGATCATTCTCAAATATATTGACTTGGGTGTGTAAAAGAAAAAAAACCCACATAAATCCGGATTACCAACAACGCACGTTTTTTATAATTTTTTTTTGCATTTTATTGAAACACTAAAACAATAATTATCTTTGAAATAAAATAATAAACCAAATTAGACTTTCTGTTTCGTAAATTGTTTCTTATACAGTGCGGTTTTATAAATTTTATCGGACAATTTGACCGATTAAATTTAGATTTTACCGGACCCATTCAAATTTTACCGGGGTTCTCCGGTGGACCGGTGCGTTTCGAGAACTCTGAACTTGATGTCTGTCACAACAGCTCCATTTCGTCAGAAGTAAAGTTAGATTCTGCCTTCTTTCTGACTGAAAATGGATTACCATTCGCTGACATGATAGTCTGATTAACTTTATGCATTACGGAGTATACCAGAGTGACAGGTACAGTGTAACACCCACCGGGTGCTCCTTATTATGAATGTATTTCGGTTAGATGTTTATTACATTCTTTGATGGCTTCCTCCTTGTTGGTGTTGTTAATAAATTTCTTCAAAGCCTTTAAAGATGCATTCATTATCCTAAGTGCATGCTTAGGAGTTTCATAAATACATCTTTACAATTATTGTCGTCTTCAAGTTCATCTCCTGCTCGTTTCTGCTTCGCAATTGAACCACAAGCTGCAATATCCTGTGTCGATTATCCATTGCAAGAAGTTTCTATTAATGTTGAAGTATTTTAAATTCATATAATTACTACAAACGAAAGCTGATGATTTATATATTGTTAAGTGTTTGCATGGTGTGTTTCTGGAAATCAAAACATTTACAGTCTGGATTTGTCAGATCCACTGCATAGCTTCGAGAGGGATCAAATGAGGTCCATCTGTTAGCAGCTCAGCTAAATTTTTCTATCTTCAAAGTTAACGATAATTTTTTCATGATACAGGGCATGGGACACTGATTGGGAAGCAGACAGGTAAAATCCTGCAGTACGAGATCCGAAGCAAAAGCTGCAGTGTTTGTGATCACCATGGAGAGGGCGCGATACCAGTCCATCAGTGTTCAAAAAACTGGGATGGATCCAGCAAGGCAATGGAGCCTGATATGGCAGTGTCCATGCTGCATAAAATGAAAGACTGCGGCCACCCAGTACAAGTTATCCATGCTGACAATGACTCCACCACTCTATCTACGCTAAAATTGGACTTCCCTGAACTACAGAAGAAAGATGACAAAAATCATATAAAAAAAGGAATATCTAAAAAGCTTTATGCATTAGTTGCAAAAGGGAAGGAACTAAAGTCACAATCATCAGTAATACCATACCTGGTTAGATGCTTTATGTATACCCTGTCCAGGGCTAGAACAAGCGATGATGTTCGAGAAGGTCTATCACAGATTGTACCTCACGTTTTTGGTGACCATGCGATGTGGAGTGACTGGTGTACTTTTAAAAAAGATCCAGATTTCAGGTATATAAAATGAAATTTATATTGCATTCATAAACAAGTGGCCCAGGGTCCACATTGCTCACCTGAGCAATTAGCTAGGAAAAAGCATATATCAGATCAGAACTGAAAGTTTACTGGGGAATGGGGATGGAGGGGGCTTGAATTTTAATCCCCCAGGGGGGTCATGATTTGAACAAACTAAAATCTACACTACCAGAGGATAATTCCTTAAAAATATCACTAAGCATGGCTTTGAAGTACTTGAAAAAAAGATTTTAAACGGTTTCCCTATATACTTCATATGTAAATCTTTTATCGGCCATTTGGCCCCACCCTACCCCCGGGGGGTCATGATTAGAACAAACTTGAATCTACAATACCTAAGGTTGTTTACACAGGAGTTTCATCTTTCCTGTCTTAATGGTTCTTGAGAAGAAGATTTTCCTATATATTCCTATGTAAAACTTTGATCGGTCATTTTGGTCCCACCCTACCCCCCGGGGGGGGGGGGGGTTATGATTTGAACAAACTAGAATCTACACTACCTGAGGATGATTCCACGAGTTTCTTCTTTCCTGTCTTAATGGTTCTTGAAAAGAAGATTTTTTAAGTTTTTTCCTATGTATATTCCTATGTAAAATTTTGAGGCCATAAAATTTTGAAACACCTTGCTTATTACAAATATTAACTATTAACTTAGCATGCTTACTCTTTTTACTTAATACCAAGAGGTAGATCAGAGTAACAAAGAGAAAATGCACTTCCACTTTATAACCAGTTATGTACCCCACCCCACAGGAACCACTGAACCTGGGGCCACAAATTTCAAAATTTTGGCAATTTTTTCATAAATTTGAAAAGTTTACAAAAACGCCAATGACAACAACAACAATGACAGACATTGGACAAATTTTGATCAGAAAAGCTCACTCGAGTCTTCGGCTCATGTGAGCTAAAAATGATACCTTAAATTCCTCAATTCTTTAATATGTGTTCTTCAAGTTAAAACGAATACTAATTTTACATGCACGCATATTTTATCATAACAAAAACATAATAAGAACAAAAAAAATTCCAGGTTTAAACACATACCAAATGGGCAGCAGCTCAAAGCAGATGGTCTAAGACAGGCCCTTGAAGAAATGGTTGAAACCTACAAAAAGAGAGCGGATCATTGAACTGGTTAATATGGGGTCAACCCAATCAAATGAAAACTTCAACTTCATTGTGTCCAGCAAAGCTCCAAAGAATAGGTTTGTATATTATCTTTTTTTTTTATTTTTATAAAATAATACACATTGAAGTCTTTGTGCCAATGCTAACTAATAAGATCATAAAACAGAAGAAGTCCATGGGCTTATTTCAATGAATTGGAATTCCCTTGACCTAAAAATAATACCCTAATGCAGAGATACAAATAGGTCACTAAACAACAAAACGAGGGCGAAAATTTCCCTGTATACAGTAACTGTTATTGATCACAAAAATAAATATAATGAAATTTGATCTTGTGGCCTGAACAAAGATAAAAATTCAACATATACTGTATGCAGGGAAGTTTTCACCCCATTTTTTCCCTCTTTGCCCTACCCTTATTTGGATGAATTATAAACAGGCTTATGAAGTTACTATAGCAAATCCTATCACCTCTCTCTCTCTTTCTCTTTCTCTTTTAGGACAGTAATTATAAATCACAAGTGTTCTAAAATCTCCTAATAAGGTTTCCTCATTCTTAACTATTGAGAACGATTTAGTAAATATGGACAGGGGCAATTGATTCAATCTGTAAAATTATAATACCCCCCCCCCTTCTCCTTTTGTCAGCTTAAACTTCGTATGTACTAAGGCCATCTTTAAATTTAGCTTGTAGCTGAATGTCTCGCATTTTTTTCTTTCAGGCATGATCAATTCTGGCATGGGACCAAGCCACGTCAATTCATTCTTAACAGCCTGCGATATTCCACCCATCGACCATAAAACCATCGCAAAAAAGGAAAATATCATAGGCGATATTATAGAAAAGGAGGCCCAGAAATCCTGCACAAGGTCGCTGCAGAAGGAAGTGCAGATGTCTGACACACTGGAGTGCAGCTATGATGCTGGTTGGCAGACCCGTGGAGCAGGGTGGAACTACAACAGCATTTCAGGTTATATTTTACCCTCATCAGTTTGAGATCATAACAGTTATCTGAAATGATAAAAGAAATAATTACAGGTTACATAACAATATGCCCATGGGCCACACTGCTCACCTTAGTAACCTTGGCCATGCTGTTCTTCACAAGATTCCACCTTTGTAATATCTATAGTGATCCCGCCATCCCCCAAGGGTCATGATTTCAAGAATCTGCACTATAAGAATGCTTCTATATGTGTTTCAATTTTTCTGGCCCAATGGTTCTTGAGAAGATTTCTAATGACTTTCCTTATATACTTATATGTAATATTTGGATTCCCTATTGTGGTCCCACCCTACCCTCAGGTGCCATGATTTATATAATTCAGAATCTACGCTACCCCTATCAATTATAACTCCTCTTTACCCAATAATGCTTTTTACCAAGTTTGGTAAAAATTGGCCAAGTAGTTCTTGAGAAGAAGTTGAAAATTAAAAGTTTACAGACGGACAGGCGACGAACAAAACTTAAAGGTGATCAGAAGAGCTCATTTTAGCTTTCAGCTAAGGTGAGTTGAAAAGGTACACAAAAGGTCTACGTGTAAAATTATCAACAGAATTGCTCAATTGCAAACAAAGATGTTAACTGCATGCATCTTTAATTTATAGTTATGTTTTCAAGTAAATCAATTGGCATTTTTTTTTTTAGATTTTTGAAATCTGTATGTAAATCATGTCCTGTGTGACAGATGACATAATAACCACTTACCACCATCTGTTAGCAGCTCAGCTAAATTTTTCTATCTTCAAAGTGAACGATAATTTTTTCATGATACAGGGCATGGGACACTGATTGGGAAGCAGACAGGTAAAATCCTGCAGTACGAGATCCGAAGCAAAAGCTGCAGTGTTTCCCCCGTATATAGGGGGCTATATGTAATGAATTGACCTGGCTATCCCCTAGACATACCTAATCTGCACTCCCCTTGACCCACCTATCCCCCACAGGGGCTGCACTCCCTTGACCCACCTATCCCCCCACAGGGGCTGCACTCTGTTGACCCACCTATCTTCTCCAGGGGCTGCACTCGCTTGACCCAGCTATCCCCTCCAGGGGCTGCACTGGCTTGACCCAGCTATCCTCCACAGCCCCAAAAGTGCACTCCGTTGACCCAGCCATCCCCCTCAGCCCAAAAGTGCACTCAGTTGACCCAGCTATCCCCCTCAGCCCAAAAGTGCACTCAGTTGACCCAGCCATCCAGACCGCTTTTACTACTCTCGGGGAATCTACATGTATTTATTTTCATGGTAATTAACACAGTTACATTTTTCCTAACAAGTACAATTGAATAGGAAAAAATTAAATCAAATGATAAAATATTTTTAATCAAAATATACATTTGATATTTTGTTTAAGGCACCTGGCCTTCATAAGAAAGCTAATAAAACTAAAAAAGAATCCGATAAGGCTGCTTATAGAAAAGTTCGTAATTCAGTCAACAATATGAAAAAACACGCCATTTCAAACTAATACGATAATATAGAAACCTATTTGGAAGATTCTAGTAAAAATAACAATAACTTATATTGGAAGTTGATGAAAGAGTCATTTAATATAAAAATTTCTAACGAAATACCACCGATACAAATATTGAATGATAACGGTTTAAGACTAATAGAATCATTCATTACTACGAGTGTGGGATAGTGAAATTCCACCGAGGGGACAAGATTCACAGTCTAGGACGAGGCTTTGCCGAGTCCTAGACCGTGAATCTTGGCCCCGAGGTGGAATTTCACTATCCCACACTCGTAGTAATGAATGATTATTTTTCTCGCATTATTTTATCCAAAATAACGGCCTGTCAATGACGCCATGATGGGGCTAAAATTTTTTTTAAATTTTCCATCTAATTAAAAATCTGAATACACCATCGCAGAGAACGTACCTGAAAATGGTTTACACATAGTGTAAACTGATAAAATAATTTTCAGTCCATGTAAATTAATCAGAAAGATAAAAACTGGGAATAAAAAAACTTATCTATCCAACAGCGTAAAAGAAGAATCATTCCGCGATCTAAAAATAGTGCCATTAAAAAAGTGAAAATACTACAATATTTTGAATGAAAATAAGTTTATATTAATAAGTTAAATGACAACAGTTTAATTATGTGTTATAATTTTTTACATTGTTACAATTTTTTTTATATAATGACGGAATGTTTACGTTCTCGTTCGTGGCGTAGTAATACTCAGTGTAAGACAGAAAAATCTCACACTGCTGTCTCACACCGGACAAGTCAATCTTACACTGATGATTATGCGAGAAAAGTAGCCTATTCTGACCAAGACAAGATTAAAGCATTAAATTCGTTTTTTTCTTCGATTTCATCTATTGATGATTCTAATGAAATACTACCACAAATGTATTATACTTGTAATGACACACTATGCAACATCAAAATCGACGAACAGGAAGTATTAGACATAATTTCAATACTTTCCGTGAATAAAGCTATTGGCCCAGATTGTATTAGCCATAAAATGTTAAAATCGACTATTTCTACTGTTGTTAAACCACTAACTATGTTATTTAAAAGGTCGTTATCAGAAAAAGTTTTCCCATCTTTTTGGAAATTAGCCCATGTGATTCCTCTTTTCAAAAAGGATAACCCCTCTGTGGTGTCCAACTACAGACCTGTATCGTTACTATCTTGTGTAAGCAAAATTATGGAGAGAATTATTATTAAACACGTGTACAATTATTTCCATATCAATGATTTACTTTATCGATACCAAGCAGGATTTCTACCTGGTCATTCAACTGTATATCAATTACTAGAAGCATATCATAGTATTGTTCAAAGCATAGATGAAGGTAATTCATGTTGTATGTTTTTTTGTGATCTTTCAAAGGCTTTTGATAGAGTTTGGCACAAAGGGCTTTTATTTAAATTGCAAATTTATGGTATATCTGGTGATATTCTCCAATGGTTTTCCAGTTATCTAAGTCAAAGGTCTCAAAAAGTTATGTACAAAGATTTGTTATCATCAAAACAAGATATTTTTGCAGGTGTACCTCAGGGTTCTGTTTTAGGTCCACTTTTATTTTTTATTTATATAAATGATGTTGCTGAAAATATGATTTCAATGTGTAGACTGTTTGCAGATGATAATTCCCTCCAACAATCATTATACCATATATTAGATATAGAATACAAATTGAATCATGATTTACACATATTGGAAATTTGGTCAAATAAGTGGCTACTCGAATTCAATCCATCTAAAACTAAGGTAGTTTATTTCAACAAGAAAAACATTTCTACTATGCCAAAGTTATTTTTCAAAGGCGATAGACTTGAGTGTGTTCCAGTCCATCGCCATTTGGGTTTGCTATTGTCGCAAAATCTTAGTCGGTCTGAATATATTGATGGAGTTGTAAATAGTGCCAATAAAAAACTAGGCCTTCTTAAGAAGTTAAAGTTCAAAATGGGTAAAAAAAACTTAACAAAACTGTATATTACATTCATCAGACCTATGCTTGAATACGCTTCGATCGTTTAAGATGGCTGCTCGAAATATGATGCAGAAAAACTTGAAAAAGTACAATTAACCGCCGCTAGAATCGTAACCGGACTTCCTATATTTGTGTTTAGAGATGCTCTTTATTCTCAAACTGGGTGGGAAACTTTAAAACACAGACGATATATTGCTAAAATGACTACTTTGTACAAAATTCATACGGGACGAGCACCGGAATATTTGAACGATATTGTCCCCAATAAGCGTGAACATGTATCTACCTATAATACCCGTAACAAACAAGATATTATTGTTCCTAGGTGTAGATAAGAACTATTTAGAAACTCATTCGTACCTGACGCTACAAAACAATGGAATTTATTAAAAACAGATACGAGAGAAGCCGTTTCAGTCAAAACATTTAGAAAAAAACTTGACAACAAAAATTGATACTCCACCACCATACTTTTCTTTTGGCAAACGATACACAAATATCATTCATACCAACTGAAGTTAAGACATTACTGTATACTAAACCATGATCTATATAAACGAAATATTGTATGTAGTCCATTATGTTTATGTGGAAAAAATGAAAATGTGTATCATTATTTTTTTGCATGCACAAATTATTCCAATGCTAGAAGTACTCTTTTTAATCATTTGTTCATGCTTGATTTGGTTTCTATTGATATTAATGTATTATTGTGTGGTGATGTTAATTTGCCTTTACAGATAAATAACAGTATTTTTGCTGCTGTTCATAAATTTATTGACGAAACATGTAGATTCTCCAAATGATGTATTACATTATATTGTATCTATTTATTCATGTATCGATTGTATTATTTTTTTTTCTTTTTGCATGACATATTGTATTATATAAGTAGAGGAATTCACTAAGTTATTTAGAACTTGTTTCCAATCCTTTTGATTGATATCAATAAACTACGTTCAAAACAAAACAAAAAACCTGGCCCCGTTCAAGTTTAAGATCATTTTATTCACTCAACTTTTCAGGTACATGAGGACAATGAAGAATATTTACAACATATTAATTTAGGTCAGAGGACAAGTATATGATATACATAATTAGAATATGAAAAGGAAAAGAAAAACACATATGAAACATGTAATAATGAAATAAGCGAGGGGAAAAATCATGGAGGAATGACTACCCGGTAACTAAAATCATATATTTTCAATATAAACGTACGCAGTTTTCTTAGTGTCTTGACAACTTGTTTTGTCATCAGTTGAGAAAATATAAGAATACAAACAGGTATTTGATTGCACCTCAACAAATTCAAAAATAATTGGTAATTTCAGTCTGCATGTAAATTGTTTACGTTTCATAAATTTAGTGTGTTTTTGAGTTATAACCAAACACCGTCTTTCCTAGGCATATTTTTAATTTTACATTACATACTTTAAGGTAAAGATCCATACCATGCTACAGGAATAAAGAAGCTACAGATTTTGTTTAAACTTCTCAGAATTTTAATTAAGTATTTGTCCTTTTCATATCTGCGTAAATTTTGAGGTCGACCGGGCCTCCTTTTGTTAGGGCTGTTACTAAAAATAGACATTGTCTCGAGAAATTACAAAAATGAAAGAATTAAGTAATTTATGCTAGCTTTCTAAAATTAAAGGCAAATAAAAATATTTAACACATAAATTGTAGAGAGGATATGCTTGTTTAACGGTTTAATTAATTTTTACATCTGCTGATCCATTTAATTGTACTTTTTAGGGCGAATTCATCATATTTAGCTCAAAATTATGAAATTCATTACAAGTAAAAATAAATTGCTGCTTGATATTCTAACTACAGATTTCTTTTAAAATTTAACACGTTATTTTCCAATTGTTTTCCCCTTATATGGAATAAAAATTAAGTGGGGCAGCGGGCATATATCAAGAGAATTTTACATTTTTACACCAAATCCCCTGAAAAATGTTTATTTGAAAAATCTCTCTAATATCCATACTTTTAGGATTTCGTTCTTAGAATCGCTTTAAACATGAAAATTTTCACTGATGAAACAATAATGACTATGGTTTAAATTATAATGTTTTATGTTTAATGGATGTACGGCCAAATATTAGTTTTCAAAAGTTACAAGCATAATAGTCTTCGGGTTCGAGGTTAGCAATATTCTGTTAACCGATACTGCGCATGCGCTTGGTGTGCTCCGGGGAAAAAATGCGTGAAGAGAAGAGGGGGATCAAATCAATCAAACAATGCACTCAGACTAGTAGCCATTCATGAAAACTAGTCGACATAACAAAATGCTTCGGTTTTTATTTCAATTGAACGATATTTGGTGAAGACATAGCCAAATAGCCCCACCACTAGGCCTACAACATGCAGAATGTTTTAGCAGCCGACACGCACAGCGCCAGTCCAGTCTTCTTGATGAGAATTAGGGTAGGCCTAAGTATGAAATGAAATGAGAAGTAAATTTGAACAGATCATTCTTTTTTTTAAAGGAAGTGTTCAATTTTTTAAAATATATTTCCGAATAGACGACTTTCACATTTACAAAAGTTATTCCCCTTTGCGGGGTCAATCGGGGGTCAACCGGCGTAAGACGCTGTTTTCCCTCTATAACCTTTCAAATTTATGGGTCAGTATCCTAGAAATAAAACCTTTATGAATATGCTCATGATGTTATTCATGTTGCCCCATACTCTGGCAATACAGGTACAGATCGAAATTGTCCTATTGCGTTTGAAATTTAAAAATATTCACAGGTAACTTACAAAGGACAAAGAGCGAAAAATTAGCGTTACGCCGACAACGGGAGATAACTCTTAGGAACGTGAAATTCGTCTATTATAGTTACATTAACTCCAAAATAAATGCATTTTAATAATATCCGAAGAGTTTTCTTCTCGGCGTAACGCATAAATATTTTAATATTTAGACATTATCGGGATATTTCGATTCGTGCCTATATTGCCAGGGCATGGGGCAACATGAAACGTAATGAACATATTCAAACATATTTTATTTCTAAGATACTGACCCCGAAGTTTGGTCAATATTAATATTGATATAGATCATTATAGATGGAAAAACAGAGCCCCATGCTGGTTGACTTGAATGGATGTTATCCCCGCAAAGGGGAATAATTTGTGTGATTGTTGAAGTGGTTTATTAACAAGTACAGTGTCTGTCAGTTTCTGAATAAATGAATTTGATCTCATTATATTTTATATTTTCCAAGAAGAATTCAAATTATAGATAGTTTTCGATTGACCAAGAGTTACTTCCCGTTGGCCGCCATACTGGAGGTCCAAATGCTCATATTCCTTCATTGTTCAACCAATTTAAAATTTTTATATTTTCTATTTTGAATTAGAAATCATTATTTTTCTGAAGTATATAAATTTTTGGAAGCCTCCTTTATTTAAAAAAAATTATTTGATAAAGATTTTCCACCAAATATTTCTGCTATATTTTCTTAAACTTGGTAAGACAAATAGGGAAAATCACTGAGTCGACCTCCAATATGGCGGCCAACGGGAGGTAACTTTCGCTAAATTCAGGCCTATCGAAAACTATCTATTATGGTTTGGAATAATCCAATGAAAGACATCATGGATATGAATTTTTAGGAGTAGTTTTTGTTTATTACATTTAATTTCCATGATTTCAGAGCATCATCTGAGAATTAATTTTTTTTATGCGCCCGGCTCAATAGATCCAGGTTGTTTATAGTTTTTGTCCTGTCTGTTTGTTTGTCTGTCTGTTGTCAACTTTTGAACCATAAGCCTAAGAGGCAGAGACTTCTTATTTGGTATACATATTCCACTGATAAAGTTCTTTCAAATGGCACCGAGTTCGATGACCTTAAGACCTTGACCGTGACCTGTATGCTAAAAATAGCTTTTTCGACTTTTCATCATAACTTTTGAAACATAAGAGAAAGAGACTTTATATTTAGTATGCATACTCCACTAATAATGTTCTTTCAAGTGACAGCAAGGTCAACGACCTTGTGACCTTGACTGTAACCTATATGCTAAAATTAGCTATTTCAAACTTTGTTGCCACTGGATGCAAAGTGTTTCACAAATATATCTTGTCTTTTTTTATACTTAAAAGGGCAGCTTGAAAAGAAAAAAAAATCTGAAATCATATTATTTAAAACCTGCAAGTTTTTTAATATGTTTTAATGCATATTATATTGTGATTTCAGAAATGTTATGGGTGAAAAATCCAGATATTGCCATAGCTTGCAGATGAATTCATTGCAGAGCAAAAAAAGGTACCATGTCAAAATCAGATATTTTGCACAAATGGACAAACTAAAAGTACCATTAATTTTATACACCAATTTATAACTTAGTTTTAAATATTGTTAATTAAATATTCAATCAACGAAAAGATTAAAGAATTGAAATGTAAAGTCACAGAGAGCAAAAAGAAATTAAATTGTTATTATATATTTTTTGGAGAATTCTGAAGAAAAGGCTAGGGCAAACCGCCCATGGTTCAGTGGTTCTTGTGTTGCAGGTCTAGAATCTTTCTATCAATGCCAGTCATGTTTATTACTTTTTCCTTAATCTTAAGTTATGACATATAACAAACTACACATGCCCCACCAGGTATCAAGTCCAATGATAAAGATGGGGTTTTGACTAAATACAAAAAAAGTCACTGATATTGAGACAAATTAGTATTATGCTAAAACAGATTTATTCAACTGAAAAAATTAACAGATAAGTTTTCCAATCCTAGGTCTCTTTACATGTTTGTCCAAACCATAGTCAGTTTGATCTATCTCACTTAAATAGCAATTATAAACTTTTGTAATATTTACTGGTAAGGCCAAGATGAATAAACAGCATGTTTCCTATTCCAACTGGAGAAAAATTTAGCTAGTCTAGGTAGGAAAAGTGTTTTATTTTATTTTTAGGTCTTACCGGTACAGTTAATTTGCAAGCATGCCGCATTTTTCCCTGAGAAAATTGATGTCAAATCTTTATTTCTAATCAATCATGTGTGAACATGATATGAATTTTCTCAAACATTCTTGAAGTGATCAAGATTGGGATTGTTAATTGTAAAATTGGAATAGTTTAATCCTGGAGAGAGAATGGAAGAAAATGTTTTAAAGTCAGCTTCTATATATTTAAAGGTCTGTCAGAGACTGTTGGCAAACTGGAAATGCACGACTTACTTATCTAGACCTAATTAGTCCAACCATGTGACCTAAATCCAACTGAGACTGAGGAACTGTAGATAACTCAATGTAGACATTCAGCACTATTGGCAATGAAGGGTAACATCTTTTAATGGAGATGATAGTTATTGTTTATTGCCAAGAAAACAGATTTAATTAAATTATTTTGTAGATTACAGGGTGACCTCAACATTATTTTTTTTAACATGTTTAAGTAAATTTTAGTGAATTTAATTACCACTACCCAGAGTATTTTGTCCTAGTTCATCCTAAGTAGGTCTCTGTTTAAATATAAAGAGTATACTAGCTCTCAAACAGAAACTAAATTATGCTTGAAAATTCTTAATTGTGTCAATTTAATTACTGTATACATGGATATTTTCGCCCTTGTTTCATTTTTGCCCCTTTCGCTCTTGTCACAAGTGGGCGAATTCAACATGGGGTGAATTCAAAGAACACAGTACATGTATAAATTCTAAAATGGAAGTGGGACTGGGCAAAGTGGGGTAAATTTGTAAGAAAGTGTAAAAGGGCAAAAATAATCCTGTATAATACAGTAACAAAAAAATAAAAGATAAGCATTATTTAAAATTAAATACATATATTTATTGATGAAATGTGATTTATCAGAACATATCTAATTGTTATATTAATAAATTCAGTTGACAAGTAAATCACTGAGTAATAAGAAGGTAGCAAAAAATTATCACAAACTGACAAATAAAATATTGAAATATGGGGATCATTTAAGCTTTGCTCATTATGAAAATGATCTGATTAATCTTAAACTTACTATAAATTAGGAGAATATGAGAATACAAATGATATAATAAAATTTACAGTCTATTGTTGTTCACACACAAGTGCTTTTAAAAACAACCCTATCAGAGATCAGCATATGCAACCCAACCCCCCCAACCCCCCCAAAAAAAAATAATAATAAAATGTCATGTGATAATATTAAGCCTATTTGTAATCAAAAGTACAAAAATGACCTAGATAACAGAAAGCTGGAAAGTCTTATTATGAAAGGAGCCTTTAAAGTTTTAACCATATTAACTGTAGTATAACTTACATGTACATGTAGCTTACACAATTCTCTTTCTCTATCCATTGACACTTTTCTAGTTTTGATAGGACATTAAAACTCTAAGTAAAAATATGATAAAAAGATAAGAAACAGGAGGTACTTTTTCAAAATAGGAGGTACATTTTGGAAGCAATTCTAACTAAATATGTCCCAAATTTTTTTATCCGAAGAATAATTTGGCCAGTACATTCATAGTTTCAGCTGGGTAAAACTACCAGGTAGTGGCACAATTTGAAAGACAACTTGGTTATCCAGAACATTCCTTTAACAATTATCCATAACAAAAATACTAGAGTGATTATAAAATGTTAATTGTTGTGCATAATAAGAATACATGTAGCTCACTGATACAATGTGTATTTTGATTATAAATAAAAACCAACAATCACATGCAATGCCATATGTTATGTCAATCTTGACAAAAACGAAATAAGCAGTCATGTCAAGCCATCAATACCACGATAACATTCACATAGAAAAAAGTATCAGTATTTCATATACTTCATAACAATGAAAAGATTGAGTCCTAAAATCATGCTCATTAGCTCCAGTAATTTTTAACACATTATTGTTCTCTCTTCAAATACTGACAGATTTTCAATGCTGCTTTTCTGCTCAGAGATGCACCTATAAGAATAGTTTCAATGCCTGAAGATGAATCTCTCTGCTCTGCAATCTGCAAATGGAAAAGACCAATACCTTGCTGTGCAAGTTTTCTGGCATTCACTGAAGAAACACACTTGTTTTCAACTAACGGCGTTAATGTTGCGAATAGGTCCTTGAAATCGATACTGCACAAATCATTTTTAGACAGTTTGTCTTTGAGTACTCCCAAAAAAAGTTCCTGTAAGAGCATAACATCTTCCTTTGCATCATGAGCTGCATATTCCTTGTTCAAGAGGACTGAAACTAGGGTTTGCTGCTTATAATTTCCCACAATGTCCTTTTTGAATAATCTTCTTGCTAATTTCAGTGTGTCTATGCGGAGATGGACTGTTGAAAGAAATTCTTTCTTGAGATGAAATTCTGAAAGTTTGTGAAGAAGGACAGGAATGTCAAAACTCAAAATGTTATGTCCAACTAACACAGGATTTTCAAAGCCTTTTAAAAACTCGATAAAGTCCAGGAGAGCTGTTTGAATGATAATTTAACACTTTCGACTTTCTCACCTTTGCAGAACATTTGGTTGTCGTGTAGAGAGACTCTAATACCGGTTACTTTACTAGCAGCAAGGGACATTTTCTTTCTGGGCATTACATATCTGTTCATGACGGTTGTTCCACACACAGCAGATAATTGAACAATATCGGAGGTACGTTCCAGTCCAGTTGCCTCTAAGTCAAAGTGAATAAAGTTCTCTGTTCCTTTCAGTTTTGGACCTGATGGAATGATGCAGGTATTTACCTCTGATGAACTGAGTTCAATATTTTCGGAATAAATTTTACCCTCTCGCACTGTGCTCAGAGAAGCAGCTGAGGATTTCTTTTTCTTTAGTTCCAGACGTCTCTTTTTAGTTTTTATTAGCTTTTGACGTGTGTTTTGCCAGAGGCGTTTTCTGTCCAAACGTTTGCCAAGAATGTTTGAATAGTGCCCAGGAGATAGTGATGCAGTTTGACATACCTTTAAGAACAATGTTTAAAAAAAACATAAAATTTTGATTACAGATGTATTTTTTTAGAAAATAGGTTTAAGGGAATATAATTTTTGATGATTTTGGACAATATGCATGTAAAATATATAAAATACCTTATTAATCCAAGTATGTCCTTCATTTTTTTGTAGAACTGCAGCAGATACCCTATGCGTTAAGGATCGTGATCGCCCATAACATCTGAAAAGTATTTTTTGGTAGGTATAAATTATATTTTACATAGTGTAATACTCAGTGTAAAAATTATTAACTTGTTTAGTGACCTATTTGTATCTCTGCATTAGGGTATTATTTTTAGGTCAAGGGAATTCCAATTCATTGAAATAAGCCCATGGACTTCTTCTGTTTTATGATCTTATTAGTTAGCATTGGCACAAAGACTTCAATGTGTATTATTTTATAAAAATAAAAAAAAAAGATAATATACAAACCTATTCTTTGGAGCTTTGCTGGACACAATGAAGTTGAAGTTTTCATTTGATTGGGTTGACCCCATATTAACCAGTTCAATGATCCGCTCTCTTTTTGTAGGTTTCAACCATTTCTTCAAGGGCCTGTCTTAGACCATCTGCTTTGAGCTGCTGCCCATTTGGTATGTGTTTAAACCTGGAATTTTTTTTGTTCTTATTATGTTTTTGTTATGATAAAATATGCGTGCATGTAAAATTAGTATTCGTTTTAACTTGAAGAACACATATTAAAGAATTGAGGAATTTAAGGTATCATTTTTAGCTCACATGAGCCGAAGACTCGAGTGAGCTTTTCTGATCAAAATTTGTCCAATGTCTGTCATTGTTGTTGTTGTCATTGGCGTTTTTGTAAACTTTTCAAATTTATGAAAAAATTGCCAAAATTTTGAAATTTGTGGCCCCAGGTTCAGTGGTTCCTGTGGGGTGGGGTACATAACTGGTTATAAAGTGGAAGTGCATTTTCTCTTTGTTACTCTGATCTACCTCTTGGTATTAAGTAAAAAGAGTAAGCATGCTAAGTTAATAGTTAATATTTGTAATAAGCAAGGTGTTTCAAAATTTTATGGCCTCAAAATTTTACATAGGAATAGACATAGGAAAAAACTTAAAAAATCTTCTTCTCAAGAACCATTAAGACAGGAAAGAAGAAACTCGTGGAATCATCCTCAGGAAGTGTAGATTCTAGTTTGTTCAAATCATACCCCCCCCCCCCCCCCCGGGGGTAGGGTTGGACCAAAATGACCGATCAAAGTTTTACATAGGAATATATAGGAAAATCTTCTTCTCAAGAAGCATTAAGACAGGAAAGATGAAACTCCTGTGTAAACAACCTTAGGTATTGTAGATTCAAGTTTGTTCTAATCATGACCCCCCGGGGGTAGGGTGGGGCCAAATGGCCGATAAAAGATTTACATATGAAGTATATAGGGAAACCGTTTAAAATCTTTTTTTCAAGTACTTCAAATCCATGCTTAGTGATATTTTTAAGGAATTATCATCTGGTAGTGTAGATTTTAGTTTGTTCAAATCATGACCCCCCTGGGGGATTAAAATTCAAGCCCCCTCCATCCCCATTCCCCGGTAAACTTTCAGTTCTGATCTGATATATGCTTTTTCCTAGCTAATTGCTCAGGTGAGCAATGTGGACCCTGGGCCACTTGTTTATGAATGCAATATAAATTTCATTCTATATACCTGAAATCTGGATCTTTTTTAAAAGTACACCAGTCACTGCACATCGCATGGTCACCAAAAACGTGAGGTACAATCTGTGATAGACCTTCTCGAACATCATCGCTTGTTCTAGCCCTGGACAGGGTATACATAAAGCATCTAACCAGGTATGGTATTACTGATGATTGTGACTTTAGTTCCTTCCATTTTGCAGCTAATGCATAAAGCTTTTTAGATATTCCTTTTTTTATATGATTTTTGTCATCTTTCTTCTGTAGTTCAGGGAAGTCCAATTTTAGCGTAGATAGAGTGGTGGAGTCATTGTCAGCATGGATAACTTGTACTGGGTGGCCGCAGTCTTTCATTTTATGCAGCATGGACACTGCCATATCAGGCTCCATCGCCTTGCTGGATCCATCCCAGTTTTTTGAACACTGATGGACTGGTATCGCGCCCTCTCCATGGTGATCACAAACACTGCAGCTTTTGCTTCGGATCTCGTACTGCAGGATTTTACCTGTCTGCTTCCCAATCAGTGTCCCATGCCCTGTATCATGAAAAAATTATCGTTCACTTTGAAGATAGAAAAATTTAGCTGAGCTGCTAACAGATGGTGGTAAGTGGTTATTATGTCATCTGTCACACAGGACATGATTTACATACAGATTTCAAAAATCTAAAAAAAAAATGCCAATTGATTTACTTGAAAACATAACTATAAATTAAAGATGCATGCAGTTAACATCTTTGTTTGCAATTGAGCAATTCTGTTGATAATTTTACACGTAGACCTTTTGTGTACCTTTTCAACTCACCTTAGCTGAAAGCCAAAATGAGCTCTTCTGATCACCTTTAAGTTTTGTTCGTCGCCTGTCCGTCTGTAAACTTTTAATTTTCAACTTCTTCTCAAGAACTACTTGGCCAATTTTTACCAAACTTGGTAAAAAGCATTATTGGGTAAAGAGGAGTTATAATTGATAGGGGTAGCGTAGATTCTGAATTATATAAATCATGACACCTGAGGGTAGGGTGGGACCACAATAGGGAATCCAAATATTACATATAAGTATATAAGGAAAATCATTAGAAATCTTCTCAAGAACCATTGGGCCAGAAAAATTGAAACACATATAGAAGCATTCTTATAGTGTAGATTCTTGAAAACATGACCCTTGGGGGATGGCGGGATCACTATAGATATTACAAAGGTGGAATCTTGTGAAGAACAGCATGGCCAAGGTTACTAAGGTGAGCAGTGTGGCCCATGGGCATATTGTTATGTAACCTGTAATTATTTCTTTTATCATTTCAGATAACTGTTATGATCTCAAACTGATGAGGGTAAAATATAACCTGAAATGCTGTTGTAGTTCCACCCTGCTCCACGGGTCTGCCAACCAGCATCATAGCTGCACTCCAGTGTGTCAGACATCTGCACTTCCTTCTGCAGCGACCTTGTGCAGGATTTCTGGGCCTCCTTTTCTATAATATCGCCTATGATATTTTCCTTTTTTGCGATGGTTTTATGGTCGATGGGTGGAATATCGCAGGCTGTTAAGAATGAATTGACGTGGCTTGGTCCCATGCCAGAATTGATCATGCCTGAAAGAAAAAAATGCGAGACATTCAGCTACAAACTAAATTTAAAGATGGCCTTAGTACATACGAAGTTTAAGCTGACAAAAGGAGAAGGGGGGGGGGTATTATAATTTTACAGATTGAATCAATTGCCCCTGTCCATATTTACTAAATCGTTCTCAATAGTTAAGAATGAGGAAACCTTATTAGGAGATTTTAGAACACTTGTGATTTATAATTACTGTCCTAAAAGAGAAAGAGAGAGAGAGAGAGGTGATAGGATTTGCTATAGTAACTTCATAGGCCTGTTTATAATTCATCCAAATAAGGGTAGGGCAAAGAGGGAAAAAATGGGGTGAAAACTTCCCTGCATACAGTATATGTTGAATTTTTATCTTTGTTCAGGCCACAAGATCAAATTCCATTATATTTATTTTTGTGATCAATAACAGTTACTGTATACAGGGAAATTTTCGCCCTCGTTTTAATTTCGCCCCTTTCGCCCTCTTCTTGATTGGGCGAATTTAAAACGGGGCGAACTCAAATTACACAGCATAATTTCTTAAAGAGATCTATGACTGGCCGAAATTAAAACGGGGCTAAATTGTCCGCAAGCACAAAAGGGCGAAAATAACCCTGTATACAGTATTGCTAAATTTCTGTTTGCAACACATTTCCATACAATTCATATTGATCTACATAATGCTTCATTCAAAGTTGAAAAATCACAAAACAAAGATCCATCTAATCTAAATTGTTTAAATTTTAAAGAAAATTACTGCAAATGATCCTGTATACAGCAATACATCAACCTTTACTTATATTCAAAATTCTGGAAAGAGGCATACATGCCAACTTTCCCGATTTAGGCGGGATACTCCTGATTTTACCCTTTCATCCCGCCTTCCCGATCGGGAAAGAAAAATTGCCCTAATTTCCCGATTTGAAAAAATCACCAAAAATTTCCGATTATACATGTAAAAGATTCCCTACCGCTGAATTTTGACAATCGGGATAACAATGTCAAACTTGTTTATTCAATGCACTCAGATAAGTTTCATTGTTTATTTAACAATGTTAATTAGCCACAGGAAATCACTTCACGCTTGTACGCACACAGTTGTACAGGTGCAAGTAGCTTATAGCTTGGGGCAATTAGGGGACTATCTTGTCAGTTTTAAGGGGTATGCAAGGTGAAACACATATATTAACGTGTTAATTGTTAGTCATTATATTAAAAACTTAAATTAAAGACAATGAAATACTAATCAAACTTAAAATCGGAATCCAAAGAGATCGTTTTTTGAAAACGAAAGTAGAAAACTACAAAGCATAGCTGCTGATTTTATCTACCTATAATGAAAAATATTGTAAAGTTTGCCAGTTAAAATATTATGAAATTAAGATGAAACAATCAAGTGTATGTCAATTAGAATTTCTTTTCCCTTCTTTCTTCCAAAAGTAACCGAAATTAAAACGGGGCTAAATTGTCCGCAAGCACAAAAGGGCGAAAATAACCCTGTATACAGTATTGCTAAATTTCTGTTTGCAACACATTTCCATACAATTCATATTGATCTACATAATGCTTCATTCAAAGTTGAAAAATCACAAAACAAAGATCCATCTAATCTAAATTGTTTAAATTTTAAAGAAAATTACTGCAAATGATCCTGTATACAGCAATACATCAACCTTTACTTATATTCAAAATTCTGGAAAGAGGAAGGGGGTGTCATGGACGCCTATGCATTTCATTCGAAGTTGTTTATCCTGTTATCTGAATTTAAATTACAATTTTTGTTGCCATTAACTAATTTTTGGAGAAAAAAAAAATGCATGCAAATTCATTTAATTTTTGTTAAATGTTTGATAAAGATTATTTGTTTTGCACTTGTTGAGCATACAAGTGTACTGGGTATGATATTTAAACGTGTCTGTGTTGGTGGTGAGTGTATCTGTTCTTTGTACATACATGTATAAATAATATACAATACTACAATAGAACATGCACTTGCCCTTTGTACACGGACGTATAGTCATTATGGATTAATTTACATTAACTTGTTAACTTTCACTAAATAACTATTAGTTTTACTATTACATTTCATATTTATAAGCCTCTCTTTGAAGGAAGGAAGGCATGTTGCTTTGCAGCTGTCTGTCGATCTACCATTCATATCTGTTCTTTTTAGATCACCTCAGCTGAAGGCTCAAGTGAGCTTTTCTGATCACATTGTGTCCGTCTGTCCGTCCATCCGTCTGTCTGTCCGTAAACTTTTCACATTTTCAACTTCTTCTCAAGAACCACTGGGCCAATTTTGACCAAACTTTAAATTGTTAAAATGAAGGGCCAAGTCCCTTCACAAGGGGAGATAATCTAGAAAAGACAAAAATAGGGTGGGTCATTAAAAAATCTTCTTCTCAAGAACCACTGGGCCAGAAAAGCTGAAACTAATGTGGAAGCATCCTGGGGTAGTTTAGATTCTAAATTGTAAAAATCATGACCCCCGGGGGAAGGGCAAGGGCATAATTCGGAATCAAAGTTTTATATAGAAATATATAGGGAAAAATATTTGAAAATCTTCTCAAGAACCACTGGGCCAGAAATGCTGAAACATATGTGGAAGCATCCTGGGGTAGTGTAGATTCTAAATTGTACAAATCAAGACCCCCGGGGGAAGGGCGGGGCTACAATGGGGAATCAAAGATTTACATTGAAATATATAGGAAAAATCTTTGAAAATCTACTTCTCAAGAACAACTGGGCCAGAAAAGCTGAAACTTATGTGGAAGCATCCTTGGGTAGTGTAGATTCTAAATTGTTTAAATCATGACCCCTGGGGGTAGGACGGTGCCACAATGGGGAATCAAAGTTTTACATAGAAATGTATAGGAAAAATCTTTGATAATCTTCTTCTTAATAACCACTGGGCCAGAAAAGCCGAAACTTATGTGGAAGCATCCTTGGGTAGTGTAGATTCTAAATTGTTCAAATCATGACCCCCAGGGGTAGGGCGGGGCCACAATGGGGAATCAAAGTTTTACATGGAAAAATATAGGAAAAATCTTCTTCTCAATAACCATTGGACCAGAAAATGCGAAACTTATGTGGAAGCATCCTAGGGTATTGAAGATTCTAAATTGTTCAATTCATGACCCACAGGGGTAGGTTGGGGCCACAATGGGAAATCTAAGTATTACATAGAAATATATAGGAAAACTCTTCGAAAATCTGCTTCTCAAGAATCATTGCACCAGAAAAGCTGAAACTTATGTGGAAGCATCCAGGGGTAGTGTAGATTTCAAATTCAATTGTCTAAATTATGATCAGTGGGGTCACAATATGTATTACAAGGGGGAAATCTAGTAAAGAACAGAATGGTCAAAGCTTCTCAGTTGAGTGATGTGGCCCATGGGCCTCTTGTTTTTCAGATGTGTCAGAAATGGAATTTTGAATAATTCATCATACGGATATCTAGGTCAAGATCTATTTTGGGTACTATTGGCCATTTTGGACAAAGTTATGCCTCTTGGACTTTGTTTTCTAGAGATTCAATTCAGTAAACAGAATTAAGTTCAAGTTCTAAAACTTTTTTAAAATTTTTATTAGGCCAAAAGAAAATATACTCTTGTTTCCTGTCCCCTTCACTTAAGAATACATGTATATAGGAAAAATCTTTTAAATCTTCTCAAGAACCACTGGGCCAGCAAAGATGAAACTTGCATGGAAACATGCTCAGGTAGTATAGATTTAAGATTGTTAAAATTATGACCCCAGGGGTAGGGTGGGCCACAATGGAGTATCCAATTTTTACATACAAATATTTAGAAAAATTCAGGGATAGGCTGGGGCCAAAACGGAAGATCGGAGTTTTACATAGGATTATGTAGGGAAACATGCTCAGGTAGTATAGATATAAGGTTGTTAGAATTATGACCCCAGGGGTAGGGTGGGGCCACAATGGGGTATCCAATTTGTACATACAAATATTTAGGAAATTCAGGGATGGGGTGGTGCCAAAATGGCCGATCAAAGTTTTACATAGGATTATGTAAGGAAAACTTTTAAAATCTTCTGAAGAAACACTGGGCCAGGAAAGATGAAACTCATGCGAAATTATCCTTTGGTAGTGTAGATTCAAGTTTGTTCAAATATTGACCCCCTGGGGGGAGGGGGAGGCCAAAATTGCGGATAAAAGTTTTACTTAGGAATTTATATGGAAATCTTTTATTAAAAATATATTCTCGAGTACTTCAAAGCCATGACTAGTTTCAGTTCTGATCTGATATGTGCTTCTTCCTAGCAGATGTGTTCAGGTGAGCGATGTGGCCCCTGGGCATTCTTGTTTATTTCCTTCAGCACTGAGAGATATATTGTAAAGATCTAGTTATGCAATTATGTATCGCCTAGCAGAAAATAGCCACATTTAGCTAATTGTTTAGATAGAGTGACCTGGGGTCAGTTTAGCAGACAAAAACTAGACATACACATTGCTTTCTTAAAAGCCTTGGCTGACTTGAGCAATATTTATTAATACATGAAGAACTTAGAAACGCTGAATTCAGTGTAATCAACATAATTCTGAGCCCAGAAATAAATTATTCTGTTAATATAAAAAGTTAAATCCGGTTGCATGTACACGAAAAAAAAAAATTGAATAGGAATTTATTCTACAAACACTGTGTAACTTGTAATTTTCTATTTTTTTATGGCCTTAGGAAACATAGAGAAGGGACCCCCCTCTCTATACCGATATAATTACATGATGTCAAAACAAAACTAGGTATTTTATGCCTGTGTCAAAAATGTCATATAAAGAATAACATATCAACTTATTTGCTTGATAAAAAAAAAAATCATAGTGCCCCCTACAGTTATCGGGTTTGCATCCCTTCCCCGTGACATTTCTTCTGATTAACCTTTCCCAAAATACTAGATAAAACAAGACTTAGTGCTTAATTCAATTTTTGAAAGAAAACGTTATTATACATCGCATTTTACAAATCTAAAAATTATTTGGCGAAAAGTTCCGGGAATTGTGAATTCCTTTTATAATACATTGCAAAAAAAAAATAGTTATGAATGAGGTATCATCTTTCCATATCAACACAAAAAAAGAAACAAAATATTAAAATAGCAACAACTATTCAAAAGTTCTGGCCAATGTGAAAGTGTGGTGTATGTATGTGTTTTTTTTATTTAAATGTGGATCAAACTCCCAAGTTCAATAGGTCATATTTGATGGTACCGAAATGAAAAGTCTTTTTCTTTCACAGGGAATACACTAGTTAAATATGAATTCCGTCGACCCTCCTCCCTCAAAGGCCTTGGGAAACGCACGTCAAGGTCTTCTTCTTTCTTTTTTTTTTGGCAGAGAAACAGACGCAGACAAATGGATATTTATTCATTTTAAAACGTGTCGTATTAAGAAAAAAAAAATCGTATGACTGTCAAAGACATCCCAATTTTTTTTTTAACAGAATTAATATATGTTATATAGGCGTATATTATTGGTGCTTCGTTACCCCCCCCCCCCCAATCTTTCATCAGTTTACAGTGTATACAGACTACAGAGAAGGGTAAGTGGTGGCGATAAAAGGGTTACCTTATTTTAACTTGTATTTTTTTTCAATTTTGACCCTGGCCAGTCCGTACAGTGTTTCGTCTATTATGTCCCGTAAATGGAGGAGAGATCCACATCGCGAACACTGCAATTGATCGGCTAAACTGCCCAGCTCAACGACTCTACGTCCAAGTGTCCATTCTCTTTCACTGTTTGATCGGCATGAAGTCTTGCTTGCCACCGATGTGTCATCATAAACATCAACGTTAGTCCTAACTGTATTTTCTTCAACTTCTGTTTTTATGGCATAATTGTGGTCAAATGTATTATCCGACAAATGATTATGATTTGAATTAAAATTATTTAAATCCTGAAGTTTTTCCGCCTGTTTTTTCGAAATAAATTTTCCTTTCTTATTACGGTAGGTAATATTAACGTCTACCATATTGACGTCGGGTTCGTTCTGACGTAATAACGTAAATAACGTCACATAACGTTATTTTACGTGGTATGGATCTTTACCTTAAAGTAATGTGTTACGTAACATTCATATATTGATAAAGTCAGATCTCCCATTAAAAATCATCAGCTCAAAAGGAGATGCCACCGATTTAGGTACTCCATCGATATAGGACCCTCCACGATAAATATTGGCAAAATTATTCGGGGGAGGGTACTATCCCCCCTACCAAAGAAAACATGAGTCGTTACTGCAGCCAAAACTTTACTAGTTTGCAGTACAAAGTGATAAAAATTTAACACCGGCTATAAACATGATAAAAGAATGGATTCATATTTATTCAAATGGGGGGGGGGGGG